>JAYKAV010002953.1:460585-649860 GCA_035582835.1 Phoebastria nigripes
ATATATATATCTATCTTAATAGCAGCAATTTTTCTAAATTAAATGCAGGGAACAGATCGCACAGTGGTGGTGAAGAGAGGCAGTTTTTCATTTCCCGCTGTAGAATACTATGTTTTGGGAAAGAACAAATGCTGCAAAAAAAGTTTGTGAATAACCTAAGATAAGAACTTATGAAGGCTTACAGCTGATTAGCAGCTGGAAATCTGAGTTCTTAATGAAATCTTGTACAAAACCTCAAAAATTTTCAAGACTGCACAATTAAGTGGTTTCATCAGAGATGTTTAAGAGTGTACCATTTCCAGAAGAGACTTTCACTGTTCAAAATATTTATCTAAAATGCATCCCACACCTGGCTGTTAGGGATGCTGTTGTGCACCATTCAAATGGCACAGGGCAGGCTAGGTACAGACCATAAACAAGCCAGCCTTGCAAAGCTCCTGCACTGCATTGTGTCCTGCAGGAGATCCCATTTCTTACTCTTCAGCCAGCCTCTAAAGAGCAGCTAACAGATCCCAGCCTTGAAAGGGCCATATGTCCCACTGTATCAGTTGCTGCATATCCTTCCTGTTTTCCAACTTACTCCTGTTTCTTCTTTGACCCACGAGGCATTACAAAATAACAAAGTGGCTGTCAGTGTGCATCTGCCTGCAATTATCACTTCCCTGAGCTGTAGTCCAAGTGTCTGTTCAGAAATGGTTTTGTAATAAGGATGAGTAACACGCTGTGATGGAGATATCGACAGCAAATGGCTTACTAGAACAATGACTGCAGAGGATAGTAGGAAGGAATAAGATTAAACAGCTTTTTCCTGCCCTCAGTGTTTATGGGATCACTGTTCATATATAGGCTCAGTTTTCATTTCATTTGTAATTAAATGTATCATTATATAGTTTAAAGAAAAATAATTTTAGATTTTGCTTTGATTTTTATCTTAGCATTAATGTGGTTTATATTGGAAGATAAAGCCAAGTAAAAACCAGCAGGCCTTGCACATCCTAAATGCTACATACGTAAAATCTCCAGGGGAACTGGAGTCAGTTCCAAGCCCACTAACTGATGTGACAGCAAATCCAGTGAAGTCGTCCCTTTATTACATCCGTGGAATTGAGAACAGTATCTGTCACCCTGCACTGAAGGAATACAGCCTGATTTAAACAACAACAAAAAGATTCTACTTGAGGTACAATCATTTAGATCATTAAAATAGAACAACTTCTTAAAATTAATTGTACCTTTCACAATGAATGTAGATTATTTACATATTACATTTCATTGTTTGGTCAGTTCTAGAAACATAGACCATCTGATATGTTGTGGTGTTCAGATTATAAACATCATAGTCTCACTGAAGCCAAATGAAGGTTTTAATCAAAACCTTCAATAAAATGTTGTCTCTACTGACCCTAGGATTTGCAAAACTTTCCTCTTAACAAATCAAACATATGAGATCTTAATTGGTTTGACAGTATCTCTTTAGAAGAAATAGGTACCTTAGCTGAACAAAACCACTTCACTTTCCTTTTTTGTTTTCCTGTGCTACCATGTTAAAGTGTATAAAAATAATTAATTAGGGCTTGCTACAGAGAATTTGCTTTGTTCTATATCACCAGTATTACTTCACTCCTTGATCTCTCTAAGAATCAATCACCTGTTGTTCATCTCACTGGAAGAATCTTCCCCTTAGCTGCATATTTACTAATCAGGGTATCTGATAAGTAAGTGCTGTGCAATTCCATTTTCATAACATTTCATGGAAGACCTCTTGAGATAGAGAGCTGTTTAGCAAGATGCTTGATCTATAAGTTTCTACCACAATTTACATTCAACTAGCCCTTGGGTATAAGGAATCAAAGGGAGGGGGGAGAACACTCCTTTGAGGGGGAAGGAAAAAAAAAAAAACCAAAACAAACAAACAAAAACACAAAAAACCCATTCTATTACAAAAATAGCGCACAAAACCTTAGCTTCCTTACAGCTGTCTTTAAAGCTCTTGCAGTGGCTAATTGTTGGATTTATTCAACTGCTATTCTTTTTTTTTCACATTTAAGATCTTTATTTACTTGACAAATCATGTTGTATTTAATGGTTTAACCTTTTTTGGTTAAAGGCAGGTGCAGATTATAGTTTCTATTTAGAAAGAAAACTAATGCAGAAAAAGGGAAAACTACCAATTTGAGGTCACAGCCAACATGGATTCATCCCAGTTTGCATACGGAAGAAAAAACACAGTATACACAGTACTGCAAAGCAAATGGGGAAATATATTTTACAAGTGGGGTGATTGGAGTCAGATGTTTCCTCTGCTGTGAGTGTTTTTTTCGATGTTCTCCCAAGTTCTTATTCTTTTTATTCTTTATCAGCTTCAAAGATTCTTTCCTACTATGCAGTAGAAGATGCTAATTCTTGCTTTAAGTGAGGTTTACAGTTCCACTCACAGAATTATTACTTTTGAGTTCTTTTTCTCTCTTTACAATCTGTGCACATGAATACTCAAGAAAGCAGTGTTTGGCAAGAAATCACTTACTCCAGTTAACACTACCAGGATTAATCAGGGGACAGAACCAAAAAGATATAGTTGCTACCTTCTTGTTAAAATAGTTTATACAGACAGAACATAGACAGAAAACAGTTCTCGTAAGTACCTGCTCAGCAGCATGTAGTAATGTGGCAAAGTCATCTTCTTCATTAGGAGGCTCAAAAAGTCTAGGGATGTTTTTTCTCACTCCCAACAGGCAGCCTCTCACATGCATATTTAAATAGATGTATTCTACACTGAATAATCAGCCATCATGATAAATGTGTCTGCGTGTACCAGTACCACTGCTGTTTTAGAGAGGTATTGGCCCCTTCCTACTAGCGGGAAGGCAGTTTTCAGAAAAGCTGTGTCACCACCATTATTGAAAAAGACAATCACATGTAGCATTTACTCAGAGGCTGTTGACAGTCAATGAGAAAATATAAATCAAAGCATTTTTATTATTCTAGTTTGCATTTTTCAGTGTTTTCCTGCCTTTGCAAAGCTCATTAAGTTGTTTTAAATAAACAATTAAATAGTATTGAATATTCATTATTCCCTGTACAAAACATTGCTTGCAAATGCTGCAATTAATTACAGATCTGTCTTTTTACATAAAACTGCTTCTGACGTTCTTTTTGATAAAATCTTTCTGCTTTAAAAAAAGAAAGCAACTGATCTCCAAGTGGAGTTGCTGTCTATTGAATATTAAAGTTCATACTAAATAATATTCCAGAGCGGAAAACCACATGAAACGCCCATATAGCCGAGGAAAAAGCTTGCAATCTATTAGATCTCTGGTGAAATCTACTTATGGTGATATAAAAAGGAAAGTTACTGACCCCTCATTTATTCTAAACCTTCGTATTTCTTACATTAAGCACCTCGCCATCTTTTTATCAATCAGAACAATACTCAGATTGCCCGTTTAAAAGGTAGTAGTTTAACAGGAAACTAAATTTCTAGAGATTTCCAACATGTAGGATTTTCATAATCTCCAGGGTATTCTGCAGGGGCTGCTCTAATTAAATGTGAAAGATAGCTGGGCTACATTTCAGTTCTTCAGTTATTGCAAATTTTCTATCTGTGTCTAAAATTGTGGAATGTATGTTGGTGAGACTTGGGCTATGGAAAAATCTGGGGATGGAATGGACTTCCACATCCCAGTGGGTCAGATACAAAAGTACACAAAGATTTTGTTGAATTATGTTAAAAATAAGGAAGAGGATGGATGTACTGACAGAAATTTTGAAGTTCATTTAACATCCAGTATTTAAGACCTAATAAGATAAAATATCATTAACAAAGCAAAGTTACCCGTAAGCATCTTGCACATGTTAAAATGCACACTAAAATATTATATTATAAATGCTAAAAATCACAACACTGAAATCAACACAAAGAGCAAGATTCTCAACTAATATATGAGAACGATTCTTGGAAAAAAAAAAAATTAATAATGCTATGCTGGTTTATGCCTGCTGAACAGCTAACCCAATAACTTTCAACATGAATATCAGAGTACATGAGTCCACTCACATTCAGAAAAGCAAAAGAAGCTAATGGTCCCATGCTATGCTTCATACTATCTTGCTCGTTTCAACAAGGTTGTCAGAGCAATTCCATTGCTACTTACAAAATAGTCTTTAATGACCTCAGTTCAAGACTCTGTGAGAACAGACATCACCAATATTATACTACCAAGAAAATACTTTAAATCTAATTTGTTTTGTAAAGAAAACATTACAGCTTCATGGACAGGGCAYTTGTCTTATTCCCATGCCTACACCCACTACTTCTCTGCCATGTGACCCTGGAAAGCTGCTTCAGACCTCCCTGCCATTGTTTCCCTTGCTATCTTTCATTTGCTGTCTATTAGGGCTATGAATTCTTCAGGGCTTGAGTTGTCTTTTACAATGTGTTTGTACAGCACCTCTTATAAAAAGGCCTCTATCTTACTTGAGCCTGCAAATGCTACTGCAGCACAAATAAAAAAATAACAACATACCATTGTACAGGTGAACTTAATCTGCCGAAGACCTAAATAGCAAAGTGTGCTAAACAAACAAAAAAAAAAACCAAAAAAAACCAACCCAAAACAAACAAACAAAAACAACAAACAACAAAACACACCACCACCCAACAAAACAAACAAAAGAAAACCCTACACCCCTACGTGATACCTGGCTGAAGGACTATTATACTCAGAACAGCAATTTGAGTTAAATTGTTTTTCCTCTCAATCACTGTTTTCTACTTGAAGTTTATTTAGTAAGTCATAAATCCAAAGGGTGGGTCCTAGTTCTCATCACATTGCTGTTGCCAGTGTTTGGTGTCCATTCAAAACTGACCAAAGTGATTTTAAAGAGATTTAGAATGAACCATCCATTCAAATAATTTCGTTCTCACTTTCCCCAGTGTAAATCCTACTTTCATGTGTCAATGGCAACTTTCATGTGTCAATGGGAAGAGTCACAGAGCATGTGAATACCTCTTGTATACACAGAGAGAGAAAGTAAATACTTTCAGGTGCTTATTTCAAGAACAACTAAGCAATTTGAGCCAACCTGTAGTGTTGACTAAAGTGATTTCCGAATAAAGTGATCCATTTTTGTTCAATCTGAATTTTTTTTTATTTTATTTTTGGTATCTGAACTGAAAAGCCCAATACTTGCCCAAATCCAAAGATTTTTATCAAATCATCTTACACCAGCTGGAGAAACAAAGGAGCTGAGAGAATAATAGTAATAGCATAATGTGCATGATCTCAGGGTCCTTGTATACACACTGTTATTAGAAATAAATATCTGTTAGCTCCAGCTGCTCCTCATATTAACCAATAATAGCAGGTTCATTTCTTACAATACATATTTTTCCACATAATGTGAAAGAAAACAAGACAATTGTCAGAAAAGATTTGCTGACAGAGCACAACAATGCTAGTTAGCGTCAATCACATAACACTGCCCTACAGAAGATAAAAAACACACAGTGTAATAAGAAACCTAAAATCTTAAAAGTATATTACACATACTAGTATGGCCAAAGAAAGCAGCATAGACTTGATGTAAACATACAAATTTGGGTTGCCAAAAAGTGCAGGTGAATTTATATTCTGTCTGTATTTTAGGGAGCGCCCTCCCACTTACCTTAAAAATGAGAAGAGATATTTCCTCCTTAGACCAAACCACCAGTTCATTTTGGATAGGTATACACTTCACATATATTTACAAAATTTGCAATTTTAATGTACTGTCTAGAGAATTTTTACTGAAGTAAGCTATGTCAGTAAGACAGTACATGTTATTAAGGGTATGTATTCAGTTAGTAGTTTTCTACCTATAGAGCTCTCCAGTTCAAAGTTGAGGTTCTCCTGAGGTCTGTTTTAAAATGGAATAATAATAAACGCTTGAGCCACTGGCATAACTGATAAATATTTCTGTAGGTACAAAAGAAGAGAAAATATAAAAAGGGATTTTTTTTTCCTCTAAGAGTGGAAAGGAAGCATCTTTCCCATGCTAAACATACACATTCTCATTACCATGAGTAACAGCCAAAGCAGAGCAACATTCAGTAGCATTAGCAATAAGCCTCAGAATCACAGAACCATTTGCCTCTGACTTAATTAGTTTCTTCTGTAAGAATTAAATTGTATTTTCCTCACAGAAGAATGTCTTTCTGGATTTTATTGCAGCCTAGTATTAATATTCAAATCCAACAATCCCTCTTGGGCACAGCAGAATGACTCCATTTATTTTACCACATGAAAACACAATGCAGCCCCCAAGTGTGTATTTTCAGTGGGAGAGGGGGAGGATGGCTAGCTATTTACAAATGAGCCAGAGAACAATATTGTAATATTATATTCCATAATAACATTAATGTTCAAGACAAACATAAAGGAAACGTGCTAAGGTACAGCCTCTGGTGAAAACATTTTCCCTTTTGTTTTGCATCTTTACCCATCTGAACAGCTACAGTTCACTTGTGGAGTCAGGACTATGCGTTCAGGTGCATTCCTGAATCATCCAAATCAGTAAGGCCCATGGCAGTGGTTCCCAACCTATGTACCATGAGGCCACAGAACRTGACGCAAAGTGACCCAAAGACTGCATGAGGCCCCACAAGCCTGAAGCAGTTGCATTTCTCCTCCATGAACTGCCACACAATGCCACTGTCACCTCCTTGGCATGCAATTTGACATACTTAGTCTATTCTTCACACAACAGGCCTTGCTACTACTCAACAGCTCATAAAAAAAGTAATTTGGGTAGGATTTGCCCCATACTGAACATACTCAGGAAACCTTCACATCTGCACAGTCTTCGTCAAACCTTCTGTAGCTTCTTCCATGATATAAAACTGATTTGTTGCACCTTTCTGTAAGTTATTTTCTGGCTATTACAATAGAAAGGAAACATGGGACAGTTGAACATAGAAATTGCATCTAGTGTGTTAAACCACCACGTTGTCCTCATGAGCTCTCATCAAATATCTCTGCTATTTGGTTTTAATAAAGGGTCTTTCATGGTAAAATATATACAGAACAGGACTCAAGATTAAAACTAATCACTAATTACAGATTTCTCCAGAAATCATTTCTCCAAAAGCGTCTCTCCCAAGAAATCAGCACATTCAAAGCCTTGCTTTACGCACATCACTGCCTATTAGTGACTGTTTTCCTGCTCTTCTGAAGAGACTAAAAGATGTCAAACATAACTACTACTCTTTCTCAAACGTAACTACTACTCATTTGAAAGAGGAATTTGATACAGGGTATCAGGGCAAAGTCCAATAAAAGGAAGAATCCATGAGTTCATCCAAGAATGCATAAGCAAATAATAGCTTTGTGCCCCTGTTATAGGCAAGAGCAAAAAACATTATTTGCAAGCTAACCAAAGAAAACCTGTAAGAAAAAGGAACAACCCTGGCTCACAGAATAAAGTTGTTATAACAAAATACTATCATCAACACATAATTCAAGACAGTTTGGACCTAATTTTCAGGATGTATGGCACTGAGCCAGGGAAAATCTGTCATTTAGTAGTTGGCTGCCCAGAGCACACACAAGTGAATTATACCAATGCTTCAGTGCATTTGCTAAGTGCTCACAGTGAAAAATCTGTTGGAACACTTTTATTTGAGAATGTGAATTACAGGTTTAATACAAGACCGACAAAACAACAGCAAAACTGAAAAATCAGGCTCCTGTGACATTAGGCAGACTAACTGGCAGGCCTCCAGGGAATGGGCCAGCTCTTGCAGTACATAAACACCCAAGCCTTCAGCTGTCATTGCAAGCTTTGGTTGTGAGGAAAAAGAGCAACAGCCCTAAGCAGTTTCATTGTGTATTGGGTCTGGCTGAGATGGAGTTAGTTTTCCCCATAGCAGCCCTCATAGTGCTGTGCTTTGTATTGGTAGCAAGAAAGGTGTTGATAACACACCAGTGTTTTGGCTACTGCTGAGCAGTGCTCGCACAGCATCAAGGCTGTCCCTCCAACATTCCCCCCTCACCAGTAGGCTGGGGGTGGGCAAGATCTTGGGAGGGGACATAGCCAGGACAGCTGACCCAAACTGACCAAAGGGATATTCCATACCATACGACGTCTGCTCAGCAATAAAAGCTATGAGAAAGTAGGAGGAGGGGGGGCATTTGTTATTACATTTGTCTTCCAGAGCAACCGCTACACATACTGAAGCCCTACTTCCTGGGAAGTGGCTGGACATCACCTGCTGATGGGCAGTAGAGAATAAATCTTTTGTTTTCCTTTGCTTCTGTGCATAGCCTTTGCTTTTGCTTTATTAAACTGCCTTTACCTTGACCCACGAGTTTTTTTTCCATCTTATTTTCTCCCCCTCCCTGTCCTGCTGAGGAGGGGAGTGATAGAGCAGCTTGGTGGGCACCTGGCATCCAGCCAAGGTCAGCCCACCGCACATTACAACTGTCAAGATGCAGATGCTAGACAGACTCATATGCATTATCAACATGTCCAGTACCACCTCCAGAAATAAAATACAGCATGAACTCAGAACAGTTCTCTCAAAGTACAAGGATGAAAGACTGCCACCTTTGTCACTACAAAACCTAATTTTTACCCAGACTCAGAAATGTTTGATATATAGGATAACAGAAGGGAGTCTCAGTGCTTCAGTCATCAAACTGCCCTGCTTCTAATGTGTTCAGCTAAATTCATTTATCAAATACAAGTTGTACTCTGACATTAAGACTGCTGCAATGATAAACCTGGAAGTAATTTAGGGACTGCCTCTCTGTGAAACACAGGTATAACAGAAACCACCCAATGAATATGTTGCTGCTATCATAGTTTTCATTTGAACTGAATCTTGGACTAAACTCAGGAATTCAACAGCTAGAAGATGAACTATATATTAACCAGAGTTATAGTACTCAGTCTTTGAAAATGGAAAAATACTGTGCGAATTTAGAAATAAAGATATTAGACGTTTCAAAAATTAAAAATAATTTTAAAAGGTATCATTAAAAAGGGAACTACCTTATTCTAGACGGTTTTGTGCCCAAAATGTTAATGATAATTAAAAAATCAACAACTTTGGGCCTTCTAGGACTAGCCATTGTACTTTGCCATTATCCATCACAATTACTTTTAATTTTTTACCTTCAGAATGACTGACAAAATGTCCTACTACAGGAAATTCAACAAAGAGCCAGACTCCCACATTCCACTGTTTTCAGGAAGCGTAGAACTAAGGCACTTAGTTCCTATTTCTCCAAGAAGGCCAGTATTTTACAGAATCTTTGGGTCATACTATATTTGGTCTGACATCTTCCCCTACAGCAGCATGTATTTGATAAACAGTGAAAAAGAATGACTACTTTCAAGAGGTTAAATGGTAACATTCACAGCCTTGGTTTTCCAGCAGGAGGTGCAGCACAGTAGCCATTACAAAAGAAGCAGTTTTGGGAATGTTGGAATCATTGGGGTTAGAAGGGACCTCAGGAGGTCTCTAATCCAACCTCAGGCTCAAAGCAGGGTCAAAACTCAATTCCCATCAGGTTGCTCAGAAAGGGAAAATTTTTTAAATAAGCAAACAGTTTAAACCTACTTGAATACCATAAACACTATTATATAATTGGTATAATTGATGATTACTTCAAAGCATCACTACAAGGCAAAATTTAGTTGTTTAATTTTTAACTGTGCATTCCCAGACCAAGACATTTCAGAGTTGCTCTTAGGTTTATCTTTAGTTCTGAATTCCCAGAGGTTTTAGTATTTACCTTGTAAATGTTTTTTATTCTCAAATTACTGATATCTGTGTCCTGGTTTCRGCTGGGATAGAGTTAATTTTCTTCCTAGTGCTGTGTTTTGGATTTAGTATGAAAAGAATGTTGATAAGACACTGATGTTTTTAGTTGTTGCTAAGTAGTCTGCTAATCAAGGACTTTTCAGTTTCCCATGCTCTGCCAGGTGCACAAGAAGCTGGGAGGGAGCATAGCCGGGACAGCTAGCCCAACTGGCCAACGGGGTATTCCACAACAATCTGTTGCTATTCTTTTTATATGGATCTTAGAAATAATATTTACTTGAAATATTTGTGTGTGTTTATAGGCGCACACACAAAGTAAAGGCACAAAAACTATAAATAATAACAAAATAAATAATAAAACTTTAGGAAGATGAGGAGGTGTTTCATTTTATAGTTGAAACGTATGAATGTAACTATGCCAGATTTATTCAGACTATACTACATTAGAGTCTCTGTGTCAAATGTTTCCTATTGAATAGTCGTCACTGAGTATCTAGAGCCAGCCAAAAGGAGCCACTAGGCACAATAACTTAAGAGGAATTTAGACCAGATGACTCAAGCTCTTCATACCCACTGAACTGTGTAATGTTATGAGCATTAAATAGGATATATGACAGTCTCTAAGATTTCTATTTAACTAGACAATTTAAGGGTTTTTTTCGTCATGTTGAAGTAATTACATTGATCACGCAATCTGTTTTCATAACTAAGCAATTGTGAAAGTCTGAAGCTTACAGCTTGAAGAACCGAACACCTAGGCAAAAGAGAAGGCAGCACAGCAATTGTGAAGTACCTTGGACTGACCTAAACAAAACTTTTGCTTATCATTACTTCCAACTTGTCAAATAAGACTGTGATGAAACACTAAAAGACATTTTCAGAATGTTATTCTATCGTTTGTTTTAAAAATTCATGTGTTTACAAGCTATTAGTGTATTTAAAGATCCACCTTGTTAAGCTTTCAGCAATACTTAAAGGATGCAATTAAGCTTGCACTCAATTTTAATTTAAGTATGGCAGATTTATAACTTTTTTAAATTGTTATCATTGTGCTGCCTGTTTAACTCATGAATTTGCTGAGGGTGCCATAGGAAATATTGATGCAAGTACTGTATTAATTATTTTACTTACACTGGTTTTTATTTCATGGATAGAATAAGTATTACCGTGAATTTCTTGTTGTAGTTATTTAAAGTTGTCTTCCTTTGACACGAATACTGAGATACTTTGCTTGCAATAAATGATGGCACTTCTGATTCAGGTATATTCAAAGGAGGAGACTGATCTTGTTGCTAACAAGGAAAAAAAAAAGTGGAGAAGGGTTGGTGACACACCTGTCAAATAGCTTAAAATACCAAAAATACATTTCAAGAGCCCAAAATATGTACCTTTAAAGAGAAGGTAAGAGAATAATAATGCTCCTACCATTTTCCTAGGAAAAACATTTAATTTCACATTGGCTGCACTGACAATACCAGTTTATCTGGTGATTACTGGGATTTTTCATTTTCTGCAGTAACTTCTTGCAGGGAGTTTTCAATAGCACTGTCATTTAAAAAAAAAAAAAAAAAAAGTCTCTCCACATGGCAACTCTCTCTACTACTACTCTCATTATGGCAGTAAGATTGAAAAACTACAAAGCTTTAAGAGCGGATAAGCTTGAAAGAACAGAGAGTTTTCCCAGAAAACACTAGATGATTCAATATAAGATCAGGGATGTTAGACCGGGGCAGGGGGCAGGAAGGTGCTCAAATAACTGACTTTTTCGATCTGTAGCTAAATTCAGTGGTGGAGGAAAAATGTTGGTATGACTTTAAAATAAACTTTGCCCCGCTCTTCCAGGTAAAATGAAAGAAAACTTTTTTGTTTTGGATTTAATTCATTAAGCTAAATGTTCTATTTTGGGGTCATTGTAAAGCAAAGGAAACGTTTACAAACAGCCATAGAAGAGTCATCTCCATCCTTTCATCCAACAGCCAGTGTTCACCTTATGATGTGGTTTCTCACTCAGCTCCTTCCATACATGCTGGTCCAATTCAGACATCATTTTTAGGTGTTCACTAGAGCAAGGAAAAAGAGCCAGGTGCCAAATCTTAAATGGGAGTTTCCCAAGCACCAGGCTACCTACCCGCACATTCGCTTTTTGCCTAATTTTGCGCCATGCGAAATCAACCAAGATCAACAAAAAAGTCGGTGGGCAACCCACCCCAGTAGGGTGGGAAGGGAATTCTCCTGAAAGGCAGGATACACAGAGTCATGTCCCCATTGGCAAAAGAGAGTTCTGAGCATGAGTCCTCAACATGTGAGTGTCCTGACCAGTGAGCAACTGGAAAAAGACAATCTAGCACCAGCTTTTCTGCTGCTTTATATGCCCAGTCCTTTAATTCCTTTGCTTTCATTAGAAGTACCCAAATCTGAAATACTTTGGAAACAGCCAAAGTGTTCTCAGCATTTCTGTGTATTTTTTGCTATTTGTCATTTTGTCTGAAAACATTTGGCAGATCTGTCAAAAACGTATTGCATTGCACTATCCAAAAGCCACAGGGAAACGGTTCAACAACAAAAAATATCACAAAGACACATGGAGGAAATTTTCACCGCAGTAATGGAATGATGAGCCCTTTCTGCCCTGTATCCAAAGACATGCAGACATAAAGCTAGCATCTGTGCTAGGCAAACCTATAAATATGCGTATGTGCCTTCACACACACACCCCCCACATATAATTTCATGCTAAATTGCCTTTGTATTTGATACAGAGTAGTTAAATAACAGTATTCACGCACACACAAAAAAGGCATTTGCTTGCACAGCTGAAGGAGCAGTGAATTATATGGCAGTTTTCGTAGTATACACTGAAAGGAAGGAAGCTATTTTATGTAAGACCACTCTCGGGAATAACCGAAATGGGTTTCAGCCAGGATCAACAGCACAACTCATCCACTTTTGCACACGTTCATGAATTATACTTCAAAATTGATTTTAAATCATATAAACTATGATTGATTGCAGCTAATATACTGCTTGAAATGATAGTGCCAGCTGCAAAGACTGTGAAGAAACAGAACGTTACTGAATAGAATATATAATAAGCTATTATCTTCATTAGGACATAGAGACACAAAGAACAACAGGCCTACATGTACCATTACCTGGCATTGTGGATGAGAGCAAAATTAACGCAGAAACTCTATGTGTTTAAGAGGGTGATAGACTGGCACGTAAACATCCTGTTCCTGCCTTAGCAAAGATATTTGAGCATTTTTCTTAATCAGCAATAGTTACGCTGTTAATTAACAGGACTTGATTATATATAACAACAGAAGAAACTTTGGCTAGAAATCAACAGCAAAAACGTCGAGCAAACAGCAATTACTATAGTCTGATTTGTAGGGAATATTATGACGCCTGCATGAGAACTACGGAGACGATCTATCCTCAGCAGAACGTAAGAACAGGATCAATATTGCTTTTTTGGTGTGAAGACCAGATGGGATAAAATCATTTGTACATATTATGGGACAAACCTAAAGTTTCAGTCAGTAGCAATTACAGTGTAGAACACTACCTCAAAATAATTTGTAGTACTGGGAAGAAACAACTACAGATACGAGAAAAAGGTAAGCATTAAAAATCCTTTCTTTTGCAGATATCTCCACTACATTAAAATGAAATTACGGTAAACTACACAGGGGCAACCACTGAAAAATGTCCAAATGCGTAGGCTACTTAATTGCTAGAGCTAGTCAGAATTTGTACCCCACATCCAGGCTGCAGTTAACAGTGAATGTCACTGCCACTCCTTCACAGTGACATTTTCCACATGGCATAAGCAGGAAAATCAGTCTGTACCACTAGCATCAGTTTGTGCAGCAGAGAGGCTTAGTTGCAGAATTAATCTTGTAGGGGACTACTTTGCTCTTTGTCAAACTATTTTTTTTGTAATACGCAAACAAAGAAGTATAATGACATAGGGAAATAACAAAGAGAGAGAAAATGGAGCAGCAGTGAATAAGCTGCGCAGATACTAGAGACTGTGTCAGGGCACATTATTCAACAGCAGCAACTTTGTAAAGTCCAGACAGCATTGATCAAACAATAAAGTCTGCTGATATCCAGCATTTTATGAAGAGAAGGCAGCCAGTTTATAAGTTTCATTTTATTTTCTGGGAAACTCTGACTGTCAGTATGAAGGATTTCTTCCATTAGTTAGAGCCTCTCTCTTTCACAAGGCAACAGAGTGAGACACTCTGGAAAATGCTAAATATGAGTTGCCTGTCACATGATATGGCAAGGGATCAAAAGATGCGGTACTTCCTTTTCCTAATGTGGAAGGGAATCCTTTGTTCAAGGAAATAAATCTCTTTTCCTTTCTAAAAAAATAACTAATTGACAACTTTTGGGTTCTGACTGAGGAAGAGGCAGAAGAGACGCAGTCACAGCACAGTTCCTAAGGCTGCTGAGGATGCCAACCCACTTCTGGTTCTCTTCCTCTCTTTTTATCCCTCTGAAAGCTTCCCCTCTGCCTCTTTCTTTTTCCATTACCCAGGAAACAGCACTACTTTCTAGCATGTGGGGATGCCCTTGCATACTTATTAATGTCCATGTCCTGCTATCATCCAGAATACCAACCTGTTTGTGGTGGGAAAGGTGTCTCTGGACAAAGGTATTCCTTTGCCAGAGAAATATTTTGATTTCCCTTTAAAGCCGATGTTTGGCTACCACACTTCCATAGCCTATTAAATTAAATGATGGCTATTAACTATAAAAGTCAACTTTTACCAAATGAATCAATAAGAATTCAGACCATCTTAGATCTGGTCACACAACCTTTTATACTCTATAAATCACTAACATCAGAGCATCTCTCGGATCATTCGCAACCACAGAAAGATGTACTTCAGTGACAATTGTAATTAATATGTTAGCTAATGGTCTGTAACTCTGACTTTATTCCCCTTGTTTTGCATGGAGAAGGACATTTCTTTCTAGTAATGCATTAAAACAAATGTCCTGAATGAAGAACAACCTTCCAAATAGGCTACTGTAAGATCTGAAGGATGAAATCTTACTGCTATTGATATTAATGGGAATTTTACCACTAACCTACATGTAGATGAGATTTCACCCAAAACATTTCCCTACTGCAATCCATTCCTTTTACCTCAAAGCCTTCATGATGTAGCCTGAGTTCAAGGTTTGTTAATTCACTTTCATTTCATAAGACTGACATAATGGACCAAATCTGTCTTCAGTGAAACTCCAATTAAATTACATTATGTACGAGTTCGGTCTAGTACTTAAAAAGAAAATTAACCTTTACTTCAATCCTTCCTCATTTCTCAAGGCAGAAAAAAAAAAAAAATCATGGTGACACTGCAACAATAAAATTATTTTTAAATTTGCTGAACTTTTAGAGTCCTTTCTCTTCCTTCCTTGTTTGCTTTACAAAAATGTTTATTACTTTAGAGCCACTGTATAATTAAGACTGGTCTTAACCATAAGCTTTAAAATTAACGGTACAGCTGTCACTGGCTTGCCTACTGCACTCTACATTTATTAGCATGAAATCTTTATGTTTCAATAAAAACAGAAGCTCTAACTTGTAGAGCCAGTCTCAAAGTATAATAATGATCTCCTGACAGTGCTGCTACCTTTTTCAGAAGTTTCTGCTCCAGCAGTATTCCAAAAGGATTTTTATATATAAAAGAAAATTAAGGCAGTTCAACTTGCAGTAGCCTTCTCATTCTTTTTTTTAAAAAAAAAAAAAAAAAAAAAAAAAAAAAAAAAAAAAAAAAAAAAGTAAGCTAGTAAGCTTCAGCATCATTGGAGACATTTTGGAGGAAGACAAAGGCATTTCTTGCTTTGAAAAGAAAAAAAAAAAAAAAATCTATGAAAATATCTTTTCCGAGATATCTGAATCTATAGGTCTTCATGCACTGCTGAAATTAAAAATGTACATAAAGGGTAATTTGGTTTACTCTTAATCCTGATGTGAAACTCTCAGCAAAGTTCATAGGATTTTGCTCATGTTTTGGATTTATTTCTTGTTTGGAGAACTTCTTTGCATTGCCAGTATTTATATTTTTATGACATGTTTGCCTGTGAGATTCCATAATGCAGTAGTTATGAGGTTTTCAGTTTCTTTTCTGTTTTGCATTAATTTCTTTTGTCTATTCTCCTGCCAGCAGATTCACTGAAAATATTATAAATAAACTGCAAAAATACTTCATTGGAAGGACTGCAAATATAAACACATATTCTGTCATGGAATTATGCTGAGTCCGAGAGCGACAGCTCCATCTGGTGTATTCACTCCTCCCCCCACCCCCGCAAAGTGTTAGTAAACAGTAACTCTTATATGTAAAATCCTGGAAAATAGTTTCTGGCAATGAAAGATGACTGAAAAAATGAATCAGGAGCTACAGTTTTTCTTGGGGAAGGGTGGTATTTATGAATCATCCTTCATAACCTAAACATCAGGATGAAGCAGCAGCAAGCAGTGCAATATTGCTGTTAAATATTCAGGCATCCTCTGCCTCACAGGAGGGTACACACTGCGGATCCTGCCATGGTCCCAGTGTTTAT
Source organism: Phoebastria nigripes (assembly GCA_035582835.1). Classification (NCBI taxonomy): domain Eukaryota; kingdom Metazoa; phylum Chordata; class Aves; order Procellariiformes; family Diomedeidae; genus Phoebastria; species Phoebastria nigripes. The sequence continues at coordinate 476,979 of JAYKAV010002953.1, forward strand.
GGGTTTCCCAGTTATYGTTTTGCAGTGGGGTCACAGTTCACACGGAACCAAATCCAGACCCTCAGAAATCAGCAGGAATCCCTCACTTTACTTCAGAGAGGTTTAGATCAGACTTGTAATTCTCTTGACCTATGAATTAATTTCTTCATCAGTGCACGTTAAATCCATCACTGTGAAGCTCAAGCGTGTGCAGAACAAGGTTCCTCTGCCGCAGCGCAGGGTCTATTTCGTGGCCCAGAGGCACGTGCTGTTGTCGCGCTGTCCACAGCATGCCCAGGCACCCCTACCACACCCTCACCATTTACAGTCTGTACTGATGGTATTGAATATCACCGTTTCACACTATGCTCCAATTTGAGAAATTAGCACATAATTTTGCCAGATATAGCTCAGAGGAAAATACGTCATCATCCATTGCTTCTAGGTCAAACACCATTCACCAAATAATCAGCCCGCCATTCACAATATCCTCTGACTTACAGTTCCCATTGAGAGACAATACAATATAATAAAACCTTTTCTTCTTAGCACAGTTTTACCTGATGGTGCCAAGTTTGTAAATGCATGTCCACAGACTGCAGCAGCCTTCATTTCACAGGTCCTTCAAGGGCCCAGCGGTTAGCTGATCAATTCCAAACAGCAAAGATTTTAATATTTTTGTATTGTTTTGAAGAGGCAAAGTATTCCATCAGGAGCCCATTAAAATGCACTGCTCTCAATGGGACATTTACCACGATGCTGAAGTATTTGTGGAAATACCGCAAGTACCACAACAACAGCAAGTGCTTCATTGATGGATATTTCCCCTTTACTAACACCCTTTTTTTACAGGAATGATGTACATTACCAGTTTGTAACACGTGACGGCATAGTAACTTAGCGTTACCAGACACTGATATAGAAGGTATGGAAGGTCTTTTAATCTACTAAAACTGTGTGAGTTACTCATGTAAACTTTAGGGAAAAAAGTTTTTAAATTCAGAAATTATATCACAACACAAGTATATATGGTTTTAGGTTAAAAAAAATAAAAATAATCACACACAGTCATTCATTTTGAATGTCACTGTATTCGCACTGAAGGATCTGTCTTACCATGAGACGATACTTCATTTCTGAATCAACTGGTCTTCCCGCTTCCATGCAGGCTGTGAACCAGGAGATATCCAGTAGTTCAAACCTGGAGCTGTCGCCCACAGCCTGACCTCTCAGCCAGTCCAGCACCTCCGGATAAGAGTTGTTCTCGGCCACAATATGAGTGACAGAGTCGCTGTCAAGAAGTACACAAAAAGAAGTTTTCTTTTTTTCCTGAACCTCACTGTACAGAGATACAGAGCTGCTATTTCCGTATTTACTTACCATGCACTTCCTGAAAATTGTAGTATATATTGTACGTTAGGATGTGGGAAGCAATTGCGTTTTCATATCACAATATATCTATTCCAGTCACTGAATCTGCTTTGAGGAAAAACTTTAGTCTGACAGCTCCTGTAAGTGCAGCATTTTCTTTCTTTCAGCATCATTTGCCTTCCATAAAACACTATCCTATTACACATTTTTTTGCAACTCTAAAAATATTTGGCTTGCACGAGCAGTACCATAATGAAAAGGCTGCTTTACGATACCCGACAGCCCCTTCCCAATATTCCTGATCAATGAATGAAAGCTTTACAGTATTAAAAAGTTTGTTAACAATAATTCTTTAAAGCTTTACAGCTAGTAATATCTTTTTGTAAAATTTAACTTTTCTGTACTTACATTAAGCTCTTTACATATGGCATTGCCAAATGTTCATGACTTAAATCTTATGAATTATGCACTCCATCTAAAGACCACTTCCTTGCTACTAAGAGGCCAGTCTCTTACAAAACTGGTATCTTAGTTTAGTGACTATAAAATTCACAGATTGAGTTATTGTTCAATGGATTATATGGTGTACATTGCTTAAAAATATGGTAGCACAAAGGTTATTACACTAAATTTGGGTTGAGGTACTAGAATAACATTGGAAAGAATCTCATGATAGTTAATGATTAAAAAGACACAGTTCTGCACCTTCAACAGGAAAATAATGCACAGGATCAAAGTTATGTTTCAAGAAAAAAATTACATACATATTTAGGATGATCAGTAAATTTCTACCTGGCCTGCTGACGTTCCGCAGCAAGTTTAGAAAACCACTAACCTGGTAGGAAATTTTGAGTGATTCCTAGTGTTCCCCCTCCACACACACCCCAGGAAGGTGCTGTCACCCACAAAGACAACAACAGATAAAGGATGAAACTCTTCATTTTCATGAAACTTGTAGGACCTCAGTATCTCTGAGATATATGCCAAAATTAACTGATATCAGTTAACAGATTCCTAAACTTCTTGGGGGAAAGGCACAGACAGAGTCATTATTTGACTTAGCTTTTATAAAAATAAGCCTAGAATTGGAACATAAATTGTCCTGATGGCAGCCACCTCCATTTGCAAGCCTCCATAACCTCCTGCTAGCCCATGCTGGTGACAGCCTTGTACATATACAGTAAATTTCAAACGGACCTGACAGATTGCTTTGCAGTCCTTCTGTAACACCTGGAGAAGTTAAGCCATCAACCTGTTCAAGCAGACAGGGCACCACTGGTAGAGATAGGTGGTTAGTATGGACTTTAAAAACGATGTGTGCTAACTGTTAAAGGCAGACTGCACAACCTTTCAAAGCAAACTACTTTCTAGGAGACCAAAAAAACCCCTTGGCCTATCCCTGTGACCAATAATCACTGATTTCATTAAATCGCCAAATCGCAATGACAAATACTGGAGTCACCCCATAGAAAACTGTTATCACATAACTCTCCAATGCATTAAATGTACTATATTTTGGAAATATAGGAAATGTATTGAATGGACTATACTTCAGAAATATGAAAACTATCATGGTATAGCACAATTTTTTTCTCTCCATATGTGCAACTTGTAGAGCAGAGTCCATTGACAAAAAATAAATCCCAATTTATTTTAATTTAAAAGATTACAAATCTAGGTTAGGTGAATCTCCATGAAATACTATTGGTTTTATTATTATTTAACCCTGCTAGATTCTACTTTAATTAATTTTAAGTTTAATTAAACTTAATTTTAATTAAACTGTCACATCTTCATTTGAGTTAAAAAAAAAAAAAAAAAAAAAAATCAGTTAGAGACATAGAACTTCTGCTTCCTGTGGTTTATTTCACTTTATATAAAATATTCATATGTAATGTATTTGTACCAAGCTGCAGATCTGGGAACTTTGCCATCGCTATGCTCACAGCAGCACTTCAGCTGCTGTGCACCAGTTTCCTCTGGTACCTGTACAGCTGTGCTTTTTTCTTGGCACAGAACACAACAAATTTAGCATTTCCTCTGGCATTTTCAAAACCAAAAATCAACAGTTAAATAGTTCTGTTTTATCCAGTAGCAGCTAAGCTGAAATTAAACATAACATCTGCCTTGCATACAACTTACAGAAAGTCTGAAATATTCGCAATAAATACCTGCGTGTCAAAGCAGTCCAGATAAAGCCTCTACTCAGTCCTCAATGGATTGTTAATGGAGGATTCAGAACAGCCCAGTTCATTTTTTTTCCCTGAGAATTCAATTAGTTTTGTATCATATGCTAATTGCCTACTTCTGTTCAATACCTGCTTGAATCTTGCTTTACAAATTATTTCATCCTCCCTTCTTCCTTAGGCTTTCAAAGTTGATGGGATTGAAAAATCTGCAGAAATGAGCTTTTATAGGGAGGACCCAGTTGTATACCATCTGCATACAGATACAGAGAAACAATCAATACTTGGTTTTCTTCCACCTTTTCAGAGAACCTACATAATGATGTAGCTTYGGAAAACTGCATAATGACATAACTAGCACTCATGAAAAGCACTATTTAGAGGAAGGCTTCCTTCAAAATGAGTTGGCTTATTGAAACACCACCAGACAAATCTGCAGCTGGAGCATATTTTCACCACATCTGTGGTATTTTATTCCTAGGTTTGTTCTCCAGTGCTCCTCCAGATTGTACCAAAGTGTAAGCCAGTAACTTTGAGACTCACATCAGTGTATTACTCACAGGAAGATTAAATGTTAGAATACCAGAGATGTTCTAGAGAAATGCCCCCCTCAACCCATCACATTTTCCATTCCTATATGTTTAATTTATTTTCATTTCAGGAATTGGCCATTAAGTTTAGATTAATCTTAACCTGACTTCAAGGGGGAAATAAACAATGACTTATTTAGATCAGCTAAAGATGTGATTCATTGATTCCAGTGAGACTATACAAATGCATAGAAACATATCCTGTGAAAAACATTTGCAAGTTCACACCTTACATTTTTTATTTTCCATGTGAGAAGCAGCACACTGAAAAATGCAGACACATTAAAACTGACAGGCTTAAGATAAATTAGAACCACAGATTTTAGAGGTAAAAAATTAGGAATTGTGCTAATGTTTATGTTCTGCCTGCTCTCTGCCCAGAAGACAATAGAAATGAACCACGCTTTAGGAACACTCACTGAAATCCTGAAGCATCTTTATAGTGGGAAGAGCAAAGCATATCCACCAAATACATAGGCAAAATCTTCAACCACAGTCACTTATATGACTGCATTTATTAAGTTAGAATGCTTCAAGCAGCATTACTACATGTTATTTCTACACATACAAACATTTTCCTACCTTAGCTCGCTTTCTACTCTGAAACCTTTTCTTCTTGCCAGCTCCATCAGAAATGTCCTTCTGGTCATCCCCATCTTCCTCTGCATAATAAAAATGACAAACTTATTGAACTTTATTTCATAACTGCAGGAAAGGTTTGGGGAATGCATCCCTTTCTGTCTCTTCCTCTGGGAGAATACAGCTGGAGCTCTGATCCTATCCATGATGCAAGGTAGAAGTGTTTTCACTTGGGTAAAAGGAAGATATCATGCTTTCTGCCAGGCAGCAGCTGTATTTAATGTCACCACCCATTGAAGTAATTTTCTTCTGTTTCCCCTCTGAAATCAAAAACAGGTGCTACACAAGCAGAAACATCACTTGCTTTCTACCAGCTGGGACTTCTTGCATAGAACTACTCCAGACAGGTGCAAATGTGCTTTCATTCCTTAAAACAGCCATTACGTATAAAGACTTTATCCAAACAATATTGATCATAGCAAAACTATCTCAAAATATCAGCCAGGTCTTCAGCTGGTTTAATGGCCCAGTTCCATCAATTTCTGCTTTCAAATCTTTTCCAAATCTCACTTTTCCAAATTGCAGGGCACATTAATTTTCAATTTATTTAAAAAAAAAAAAAAAATCTTAGTATTGTTAGCTAGGAACTATGTCTTAGAATACAACTAAATAACAGTATACAAATATGTTGTAGAATAGCCTGTACACTTGCTAATTCTGTGTAATTAATTTGATTAAAAAGGGATAGTTTTTTTTAAGAGAACAAACAAAAAAYAAGCTTTTGAAATTAAATTTACAATAAAAGAAATCCTTTGCTGTTTTGATACTAAGGCAATGAAAGACAAAGAGAAAGCATTAGAGATGTGTTTAAATATATTTTTGGCATGCATTGCCAACATTGCTTTCTACTATTTGCCCTGGAATGTACTGCTATCTGTGGCAGGTACAGTAGGGAAAAGGTAGCTACCTTACTGCTTTTAAGCACCCAGTGACCTCCAGACAACCACAGAGGAGATTATGGAGGTTATGTACCATCCTCTCCTGGAGGATAGGGTATTGGTCATCAGAGAACTATGCTAAAATTTGTTGTAGACATTGTGTTGGATCCAGTTAGGTATCACCCTGAATTTCCATCAGAACAAAGTGAGTGCAAACAAGCCGGTTTACAGCATGTGCATCTATTTCAGCACAAATCTACTTCAGTGGTAAATATCCCCATTTCCATGTCAAGCTGGATTTTTATTTTTAGTATAGCAGAGAATTTGGATTTTACCAGTCCTTCAGAATGTGTCAGAAATGTTATATCTTGCAATTCTCATTGCTCATGTTCAGGAGAGGAAGCAAGGTGGAAAAATTCTGCCTAAGTCAGACCTATAAATTTTATTTTCAGTCATTTTATCACAGATGGATGTACAACCTGAGTTACAGAAAAATAAGTCAAAACCTGTTTCCTGCAATTATGGCCATGAGTTTAAAATTAAATTATAAAAGTATTACTGACATTTTCCCAGCTCTATAGCTCTTGCTGCTTCAACTGTATTATCACAGATATAAAGAAACAGTTTTCATCAGAATAGAAACTAACCATTAAAAATTAATATAGAGCTTTCAGCTCTGGGGTCTTCCTGAGGCCATGAAGAAAATATATACATAGTTCAGTACATAGACTAGACTCCATTCATTTCTTCCCTTGCCTAAGGATAACCCAGAAGCCAAAATATCTATTCCTCTTTCTGATTCATAACATTAAAATTGTCAAAATAAATCATTTCAAGGTTATTTTGAAATTATACAAGATATTTTCACAGGAACTGGAAAATGGACAAGCGGACTTTAAGAGGCTTAAGCGAAAGAATGGCAGCAAGGAAGAAAAAAAATTAATAGTGAAGGGTCTGGCATTAAGAGCAATGTGTTTTGGTTGCTCCGTGTCTGTTTTCCAGACTACTAATCAACCATTGAACACTGGCCATCTCCCTGTTTACAGCCTTCCTAGGCTTGGTAAAAAGCTTTACTTTATCTCAGGCCCTACAAGGAATAATGTATTTGAGAACAGATTCTTTACATATGTTAAACAAAGTCTTAYTTTATGTTATAATTAATTCAGTGCCCTCAAACATGTAAATATAATTTCCCCCAGTGTAACATCAAGATGCTCAGTGCCAGTAAAATCCTTCTGGCATGAAAAACATAAGTTATTATTCCTTCGTGTTACTGTAATAACTCTTGAGCCAGATTTTCGAGGGTATTTAGGTGCCAAAAAGCTGCAAACAGAGGCCTAGTGGGATTTTCAAAATATCTAAGCAACCTAGGCACCCGGCTCCTTTGGAAATCAATTTCTGGCTTTAAACCTAATGCAAAGAGGTTTTCTCTGTTTAATAAACACAGTATAATATCACGAAAAGGTCTCTGCCAATGATGCAATTTTATTAAACATACCTTCTAAAATTAACAGGATTTCGATATCCCAGATGAGTGAATAACCTACTCTCCTACAATATTACACTATAATATTTTTGACAGTAACASAGGGAGTAGAATATGCATTAGGGAGAGAGCAAATACAGTGGAGAAAAAGCATGTCTCTTAYTTATGACAAAGGAAAAGTATCCTGTTATCTGTGTCATGACACCACATATAATGCCTTACTCTCCACCACATATGATTAGCGGCCTAAAACAACAGAAACTTGCAGAAATTTTTCCATCTAAGTACAGTCTCCTGGAGTTCAGAGTAGTTCACATCCCTGGAGGGAAATCTAGAACAAATTTCCATGTTCTGATGTTCTTGCTGTGGATCAGTTTTGTGCACTATCAAAGGCACGGATTAAGAACAAGATGTACACAAATGTTGATGGACATTTAAGTAAACGTCTTTCATCACTTGTGATGTCTTGTGCCAACAACAGCATCCCAAGCAGTCCTCAAGCAGTGTCTAGTACAGACCTCAGCCTGAAGCCCAGAGTACTGATCCGGCTTCAAAGGGRGTTTTCTCGGGAGGAAAAGTGCAGGAACACACAATTTCTGGAAAGCACAGTTCAGCTCCTCTGAATTTCAGTATTCGCACATGCTTTCACTGCACCTTCTTGACTATTGTCAGATAGACTTTTAGTGCCCTGCTTTCATGTGAACTGCATTGTAAATATTTTATAAAATGTTACTTGCCCATTTTATATAGCTTTCCTGTGAAGAGTGAAGAGTGGTGAAAGGTGCTTTTAACACACAGCTGCAATATGCTAACCTTCAGAGAAAGCATCTCTCAAGCACCATCAATAAAAACTGGAGAAGTGATTGTTTGGATACCTTTTCTTGATTTCACATAGGCTTAACAGCATTTCATGCAGTATTGTTTCACAAGGATTAATTTTTTTAGCTTTTTCATTTTAAAGTCTTTGGTAATTCAGCATTTTCCAATGAACAATTTCATGGTAATTTTAAAATCCTTCTGATGTTTGTTTTTGTCCAGATATTGCCATGACTTTGCTTCTGTTTAAATTCTGGCCTTCTTGGCTGCTAACCATTCCCTTTGCTGTCGATACCTGTGCTACCAATCTCTCAATGCCTAAAAATAATATGGCAGGTGTTTTTCCTGTGTTTTGTGAAGTTTTATCTCTTATAAACAAGTACAGGCTTTGTTTTCACATTTTTATTTATTTGTTTTACTTCAATCTTCTGCTTCACTTGTCACCAGGGAGCTATATGGACTGATGAAGGCCTCAAGTTTCTGTCCTTAATTCCACATTATTTGGGAAGTTTTCATTATTGTTTAGTAGGTAATCAACAAGCTTAACAATACCTTAAAATTCCATTGGACAAAAGGGGTCAGTACCTGGAATTCCTGAACACTGCTATCTGCACCAGCAAACCTTGTTTGAACATACGTTGCATGAATCTATTTCTTTAGTCCCTATTTTTTTCCCATATACTAAAATATAAATTCTTACAAAATGAGCATGTTAAACCAATCTGGCTAGCCTACAAAATAAAGAAACAGAACATCATGCTGTTACATTTGATTCCAGTGTTTTGAATAAATGTACTATTATTCAAGATAAGGAAATACTGAAAAGTACATTATGGAAATGTTCAGATACATTTAAAAATCAATTCTCCCTCATCCCCTTCGGTGTTCATATTCTTTGAACTACTACAACATTTTCAGGGGGGCAACTTTGAAGTATACATGATTGAGTTATTCACATCAAAGATGATAAACTCCATAAAATAACCAGATGACGAAGAATTTTGAAAAACTGATGAATTGATAGTATGCTTTGAATGTGCTTGCTTGGCTGTATCATGGTATTTGGCATGTAAGATAAAGTAGGCTTAAAGAGCACACAAAATCTTGTAGTTGCTGTCATCAAATGTACATCATCTCTGATGTATGTGGTCAGAATAGCTGCTTATTATCTTTTTCTTTTTTTTTTTTYCCCCCAAATTGGAGATGAAAACCTGAATAAGAAGAATGTATTTAGCAACATCTCTCAAAAACTGCCGATGTAGAAATCGTACCAAGAGCTGACAGCTTCTTTAACTGATTGTATACACAGCTATTATAGAAAGGGTTTGTTCTTCTAAGCCCTTTCTGAGGAAAATACGGAAGAGCGATATCACAGTGCTGAATAATAAAATAGAGCAATAGGGTTCCCCCTTACAGCATGGGGAAAAGTAATTGGTGACAAATCCTGGCAGGAGCTACTTCCTACCCACATCAATATGCCTATATTCCCTGGAAACTATTATTTTCACTCTTCCTTCAGTCTCTCTGTTCAGTAACAAGGCCTTCAATTGCCCTCACTGGTTACTCTGCTAATGGTAGCTACTGCTCCTTGTTGTGATTGTTATTGGAATATTCTTTGATTTTTTGTGCTGGTGCATCAATGGTTTTCTTTATACTGTAGTCTCATGAGAGCCTCGTGAACCTCTCAGCAACAAGCAGAGACATATCTGCATAATCCCATCAATATATATGGTCAGGCAGGTCCTTTGACAGTTACGCATCTCTTCCAGACACAGTTTACAAGGTAAAGGTCTCCGGATATTAAGTACCATTTATTTAGACTCTCACACTCATCTCATTGCCAGTATTAAGGACATTTCCGTTAATTAACAAATACCAAACAACCTTTCAGAGATGAGGAGCTACACAAATGGTGTTGCATGGCCTATATTTAGAAAGCTGAAAAGATTCTTTCTCTCGATGACCAAATAACGTTCCTGTGGACATTTCAGAAACTTCTATAAAAAGATAATACTAGAAATGAATATACTGTTATATAAAAATTCTTATCCTGCGACCTTCATTCTCTGATAAAGAATCCTTATTTCCACCCCCGCTCCTTTAGTAGGACACTGCTAATATAACAGCTAAATTGACCATGTATCTTCTTTTAATTAGTTGTTACAATAGTTACCAGATAGTAGAATTAATGCATCTTGCAGTAACACTGCAAATGCAGTTCTAGACTTATTTACATTACAGAATATACAAACAGCAGTATGTGTGAGATTTATGCCTTCTACAGTTACAGACAGTAAAGCATGATGCATTTAATAAAGATAGAGGTACTTAAGCCAAAATAATGAATAACAGGAAAAGGGTATTGCCATGTTTCACATAAAGCTTTCAACTATACACTCAATTTTCAGTAGTACAGGAAAACTTATTTGGCTTGCAGCTCCCACATCATCAAGCTGAGAAGATAATCAGACCAGGTAATATAAAAGAGAGGAGTAAATAAGAGTAAGTACTATAGATAATGTTGTTGCAGAGGGAAGAAAAACTTATGAATAATATTATGCGGTATGTCCCCTTGTCCTCTCAAAAGTTTATGTGAATCACACCAAGATAAGAAAGTTTATCTCACTTTCTGGCTATTGAGCAAAAGCAACAGGTAATGGCTAACAGTACGGTGAGTCCTGACAGTGCTCTTTCTGCACACTCTGCCAAAATAAGCTGTAGAAAAAAGTCAGAGCCAGCATCAGAGAAGCTGAAAGAATTGCTGATGAGGATTACACATATCTTTGTGTTATCTCCAGAGAGAAAACAAAATAGATGTTCATCTGAGTGACATGTTGTAAATTTTGCAGGTGAAGAAAAAATCAGTTAGAAGCCTTTTTTACTCTAGAAATTTGAGCTGAAGGAAACTAGAAAGCACAGTGGAATGGGGCAGAATTCTCACCTCTTTGATTTATTGAGGTTCTGAGTTCCACTAATGCAGAACTAATTACAGCAGAAGTAACCTAGCTGAGTGATTAATTCATAGCAGGAAAGAGTTCGCTTTATCCAGCTGGATTTTTTTAATCCAAAACCACTCTTGACACAGTTTCCACAAAAGCATTTTTTCCATTTCTTACTGACTTCACCTATAATTTGGCAGCTGCCTAGAGTATCACAAAATGCTTAAACATCTTTTATTTTGCAGTGTGGATTTGATGGCTCTACCTTTCACTACAATGAAAGCTAATTTTTTCAACTGCATAAAAATTTACTTCTCAAAGCCACTGGCAATTCCTGTTCCAGGCTAACTCAAAATTTGCTCCCTCATTTCACCCTGCAGAAAATTCAATATTACTATCACTAGGCTGCTCTTCTACAAGCTTGATTCAAGCCCCATAGAAGTGATACCAATCTATCACCCAGCTTTCACTGTCCAAAGCAAATGAGTCAAGTGGGAGGATTTAGAGAAAATCTCCTGTAGATTTTGGTAGTTAGGCCAGGCCACTGATTTACTTGCATGAGGCACTGAGGAAAATAATGCTTTTTCTCTCGTGTAGTCTTACCCACCGCTCTGTGCTGTGCAGACTCGTTGCATAGAACACCTGAATATCTCAACATAACATACATGGCAATGGCACAATGGCCTTCAAAGAATGAGGAAGCCATGGGTATAACAACATACACAGACTACAGCTTTGACAGCTGTAAGTGAATGCATATCAAAATCATGTCAAGAAAAGGTCTGCAGAGAAATACACTTCAATAGTAGTGAACTACTGAGACGAAAATAATGACGTAAGATGTAGTCATGCTTTTAAACATATGGGAAAGTAGTCCAAGATGTCTCCTAGGTTACAAGTAAGAAAAATCTTACTCATATAAGCAAAATAGGACACGATATAGAAAGCACATATACAGACTTGACTGAAGAATTATAAGTGGAGTATGTAAATGTCATAATCACTGAACCATGCAGGTAACTGATAAAATTATAATTTGCTAACAGTGTGTTTTTATATCTACAGAAAATTTGGTACGTCAGTCCAGTATGTTGTGTAGGCATCTAATAAGGTACAAAATGCTCCATATTGCACAACCTGCAAAGGGAAAAATCCATGTATATTTTCATACATCTGTAAATCCAGAAAATTCTCTGTCACAAGTAATTATATGTAGTGCATATCTTCCCCTTTATGCAGGCTCAATGGCTTCCTGGTTACTTACTTCACAGGTATATAGGTTATGTGAGTTAAAATGTCTTCTTTATCCTTTTCTCCACATTGTGCARGTGTTGAAAACTCAACGGGGGGGACGACTACTGTGGGTGATAGAGCTCAGCTTAGAGGGCTGGAAGACAAGGTTCAGAACAACTTTGCAACAGCCCTTACTGTTCTGGTTGCATACAGCATCATGAAAGAAAACCAAACATAAATATTTCTTGATGAATACTGATAGAGGGAGGTTAAAGGAACTACCTAAACCAGACTGTAAGAGCGGATGTTTCTGAGAGGGAATAAAAATTTTTGCATTTCCACTCACTTTGCTGCAGCGAGTGGAAAAAGATGGCTCTGCCCAGGAGAACAGTTTCTGAGTAGGAAGGATTTGACGATGGCAAGGATGTAGGTATATATCAAGGGCATATGATACAGGCCATTAACGAATACCCTAAATAGCTACTCTCTGGTAGACATTGTCAAATAAAAGTTGAAAGGTATCAAAAAGATCTGTAGAGCATTTGCATTTAATTGTAAATTATGTATGTATACATATACGCTATATATATACACACATAATTTCTTATCTTTTCGTTCCATATAAAATTATTTTGCCAAAGTATTAAAGTTACAGTTCTAACAGATGTAGTAATTGCTGGGGCAAACACTCTTTAACTTTAGCAACCATTTATACATATTCTCTTCACTACTTACTGGTCAAACCAACAGATAACAAAACATAAACCCCACCAGCCTTTGTGGTGAGATATGAAGTTGTGGTGCGCACTCCCTGCCGCTCCACAGCAAACCACCACAGGATCACCTCATGCTACCTCCACAGCTGTGCTACCCACAAGCATGCTACAGCACAAATACCAGTGTAAACAAATGGCAGTACAACGTAGAAGGTTGAACGTGAGGGCCAGAATTTGAGGATAACTGTTTGTTTTAAAGGACTAAGCGGGAAAGAAAAAGTAACTGACAGTACTTCTTCAGTCATACTCAGTACTACAATATGTGTTTGGATTCATAAGATGTTCTCAAGGCTCTTTTACATTGCTTGGCACAGCAATGTAGCAGATTCATTGAGTAAAAATGATTAGGAAAACAATGGAGCATTAAATTAATAAAATTAAACTACTTTAAATATGTAGTACATATAACAGATGGAGTTACAATTTGTTACCACCTTGTCACTCACAACCCAATACTGTACATTTGACATGAAAACTTACAACGCAGCCTCTCTGTAACATGTCTGAGCCAAAAGAAGTCGACCCCTGCACCTGACTGTAAACCACCAAGGAAAACTTGAAAAACCTTGCTCTTGCAAAGCTTGAGCAATCTAAGGTCAGAAGAATCAGCTGACAAAGCACTTAATTAATACAATGGTAGAGCCAGTTGCTTTATGACTTACTGTTTAGTAAAGGCTATACAGCCTCCTCAATCATCTCCAGTGCAAGCAAGAAAGATTTTAGCCATACATCAAAACAGTGATTGCTCAGGTTTTCTTTTCTCGTTAAATTTGAGAATATTTTCTCATTGCAGCAATGATTGGTTACGGCTATAGCTGAAAGACACAAGAGGGAATAAAAAGGGGTTGAGGTGGGTTCAGAAGTATATATTAGGGTTTAAGTGTGGTTTGTACTTACCCGGAAGAAGTGGTCGATATGGCTACAAACAAGGGTAGTAAGAATAACCTTGGACTTAGGGTAGCAAAGATAAGAAAGCCTAAATGTGGGATAAGGGCTAGGGTCCAGATCAACAAGGTTAGATAACGTATACTTAGATATCAGTATCAAAGGGGCCACCAGACTAGATTTAGTCTGGGCCAGCAGCCTGCATTTATTATGGGTGATGCAATACATCCATATCAACAATCAGGTTAGGATAATTATTAGGTTTGGGGAAAATAGAGCTCATTTGCCTGTGTTTTAGACTAAGTCTAGAAATGAGAAAACTGATTGAGCACTGACACGAGCAAGGGTCTGAAACTTGTGCTTGGATTTTGGCTAAAAGGAATCATTTTTCAATATTAATGAACAGGTTAAATCTTTAGAGTTCAGAGTTCAGTAGAGTTAAGAGTTGAATTCAATAGGATCCCATGGTCTATGTCTAAAAGGACTATCGGGCTAGCAATTCTGGGCATGCAGACAATATTAGGGTAGCGGGGGTCAGGATCATTTATCCACATTGCCAAATGGGTTTATGGTTAATTAATTCCATAAGAATTAATAAAGAAATATTAATAAATATTCTGTGCAAATAAAGAAACTTTCCTGTTTGTATAAGTGTGTTAGGTGTGGGGAGGTAACAGTTGTGTTTGGGCTAACAGTGTCTGACAGACACAGTCAGACCTGACTCAGAAGCCACCTGGCTTGGTTTTGTGGTCATACAAGCAACAATTTCCCTCTGCAAAACTCTCTACTGAGCTTTTGCACCTCTCTTCTATTTAATCTAACTCTAACTCTTTTCTTCATCCTGTAAAGTGACCCTATTAGGCCCCAGATTTAATATAGTTCTTGGGCAAATTAGCGCATTCACGTTGGCAAGTGCTTTATACTGAATGCAGAGGAGCACATGTGGTGTAGGAATGCAAGCAGGTAAAGAAAATGTTTTCAGTTCATTTGCTGAACAATTGTTGAAAGAAATATTTGTTTGATTGGAAAAGGCAGAACGTTTTCCATGAAATGAAAACAAAATGTTTCTCTCTCATTGAAAGTGTCCATTCAACTGAAAATGAAACTCCTTGTATCAATCATCCAAAAATATCCGCATTCAGTTTAGGCTGAACAGAGTGTTTAGTTTGATGTGAAACCAGGCAACCTAAAATTATTTCAGAATACTTGTTTTCCTAATTCCTTATTTTATTTTTAAATGTAGGGTTATTTTTTTTAATACTATTTTTAAATGAGGAGTAAAAAAATCACAAATCTTAAAACAAAGGATTTAATCTATTTCCAGGTTTTTCCCTCTCCCAGAACCATTTTCCTGATTTTTCTATAATACAGCACTGGTTTCTCTGCTCTGCAGAAGCTGGTATCATTATGTAGTTAGAATTCACTAAAAAGAAATGCCTCCATTCTTCAAAGGGTTATTCAAAGACTTAAGTCAACATAGAAGTCCCTGTCTTAATTAAACATCTCAGAGATAACCCTGCTGAATTTAGCAGAACAGTAGCACTGTTGGAGAAACATTAGTTAGATGCCATGCCAATAAGGACATGACCCCACTGCTTTATTTCACCTCATTCTGCTGGTGACATTAACTGGTTTATCTAAGTTTTGTAAACACTGAGTCCCAAATGGGCATAAGCGACATGAACCTCAGAAGAACCAGTGAGAAAGAAAGAAACACTGGTAAATTGGGGAAGCGATCAGAAGATATCCACATATATTATATGTTGGATCTCTGGCTTTTGTTAGATTTTCATAACAGCACTGAACAGTGTTTGGGGTGAGGGTTGTTTGTGGTGTTTTTTTTTTTTTTAACATATGCTATTGTTTAAAGAAGTTGCAACCATTTCTTTAACTATGATCTTGATTTTTAATAGTCATATTTTGGCGTATCAAGACTAGCCATAAGAGGATATACTTAGACTTAGATGTATTTAGACCAATATGATGTAATATGTAGCTGGCTTGGTAAATTCAAGCTCTCACCAGAAATACATGGCAGATGTGATCCATTCATCTTCATCAATTTCTGTGCAGCTGCACCATGGCAAATTTTTGAACACTGGAAACTCTTTTTATCAAARCTGGATATTTTTATGAACTATATACTTTAGTTCAATCACAGTCATAGGATATAAAGCAAGAATTTATTTACGTAAATCATAATTTCTGTTATGCAAAAGGGCACACTCTATAATGACTGCTGGTCACTTGTAACCTTAACACCTATGAATTTATGAATCTGTATTGGAAGACTGTGAAAAAGACGACTAAGATGAGTACTGTGATTTCTACACTGAGTAGTTTCCATTTTCGTTCCTGGTTTAAGGCCAGCTTCTGGATTATTTCTGCTTCAGCTAGTATAACTATAACTCGAATAGATGGCAAAAAACCTTGTGCTTCAATAAGGGATTCATTTAAGATTTTTCAGAAGTCTAAATAAGCAAACAAGAGTTCAGTAAGAGCTAGGGAAGAGTGGTGCCCTTTACTCTGCAACTGGTGCAGAACAAATGTGCTTTGTACCTGAATACCAGTGTGTACACATGTGTATGCGCACTTCACTTCTATGAATGTTAAAAACATTTTATCTGTATTGGGTAGGTCAAATGCTTGAGGTTGAAAACATTTGTGATTCAGTTGGTACTACTTCATTGGAGACAGCAGTCCTATATTGCCAAAGATTCAGGACAGCAACTGTTTCCTGAAGGATTTAGAGATTGAAGGGGTACGTTAATCTGGGGCACATTTTGCTTTCTATCCAACTATTTATTACTATACTACCCAGGCAAGACTATTATGGTATAGTATCTTGCATAATGGCTGAACATGTTTCACACTTTTTTAAGACGTGACACTCAGTTAAATTCCAGTCTGATTACTCATATAATCCTTATGCGCGTCACAGAAATGTTGGTACTATTCATAGATGTTTAATTTCTTTCTTCATGGGATTTGTTCAAGATGTAAATTCTTCTGGAACTAATCTCATACTTTTTATGTATCTTGAAGCTTGTAAGCCAACTCATTCTGTCCATAAGATGGAAATAAATCAAGCAAAAGACTACTTTTTTTTTTTAAGCCCGATTCCAGTGTTAGATCTAGCAAGACTTTATCCAGCAAATGGTTGAACAGTAAACTGAAATGGAGGAAGAATTGTTCAGTGAATGATTTGGATCAATTACTTCAACACAAAGGGATGATGTTCCTACACAAGTGTCATGGTTTAACCCCAGTTGGCAACCAAGCCCCACACAGCTGCTCACTCCCCGCACTGTGGGATGGGGGAGAGAATCTGAAGAGCACAAGTAAGAAAACTCGTGGGTTGAGATAAGAACAGTTTAATAATTTAAATATAATAATAATAATAATAAATAATAATAATAATAAATTGTAATGAAAAGGAAAACAATGAGAGAGAGAGAGAGAGAGGGGAACAAAACCCAGGAAAAACAAGTGATGCAACCACTCACCACCCACCGACCAATGCCCAGCCAGTCCCAGAGAAGTAATCACTGCTCCCCAGCCAACTCCACCGAGTTTATATACTGAGCATGACATCATATGGTATGCAATATCCCTTTGGCCACTTTGGATCAGCTGTCCTGGCTGTGCCCCCTCCCATCTTCTCGTGCACCTGGCAGAGCATGGGAAGCTGAAAAGTCCTTGACTTAGTGTAAGCACTACTTAGCAACAACTAAAACATCAGTGTGTTATCAACATTATTCTCATACTAAATCCAAAACACAGCACTATACCAGCTACTAGGAAGAAAATTAACTCTATCCCAGCTGAAACCAGGACAATGGGGACAATTCTGTGCTAAGAACAGCTCAGCTAGGTTCCCACATTTTTGTGATGACTGGTTTTGGTGGGAAAGCGAAGGAACATCAAATACTCAAATAGTTCACCGGAGAAAGGAATGTGAACTACTGCCCCTGACTGAGAACACACTCCCTGTTTCCCCTAAACACAAACTCACTGGCAAGAAAAAGTAATCCTTTTAAAAAATGCAACAATTGTCTTTGGATCGTTCTTAAGAAAGAAATTTCTTTTCAAGCTTTTGGTCATTTTCAGAGATGGTTTGATGGAGATTAAGGTATAATTTCCAATATACTGTTGATACACATCTTTGAACTTGACTTACCGAAGAATGAAAATGTACATGGAATACCTGTGTTCGATATCACTTATTCCCAATTCTCTAACTCAGAAATCACTGTTTAATCAATCCAAAAGCAGAGAGAGAATCCATTAGGCTTACAATCAATGGTTGTATATCATCTTCAAATAAAGCCTTCATTTAAGACCTCATTTCAAATTGAACAAACATTAAGTCCTGAAATGTTATCAGCAGCAAACATCTATTCACCAGAAAGTATATCAAAGCCAGAATTTGGCATATCATAATATAGTTTCTATTTACAAGGTGATACACGCACATTGGGAATATCAGCCCTGGCAGAAAAATGAGAAGGTGAAACTTTAATACTTCTCTCCCTTTCATATGCTGGTCACAATAAAGAGCAGATTTTTAAAATGTCTTCTAGAGTTACCACAATATTTTGCTTATGAAGGTACAGTGAGAGGCTACTGCATACCTGTACAGAGCAAAGCTCTGACATTGCATTTGTTGTATTTCCACTGCTGACAAATTGGGGAACATTAAGAATTCTGTCTAACTTCGGTAATTGTGACTTGCTTAAATTGTGTGACTAGCATTTAAGAAGAACATGAAGGTTCCCAAATAAAAGGCAAAGTATAAAATTTTCTTTCAATAGTGTGGCATTACTCTACTATTGTCTTCTACATAGAATGTGCCAGGATAAACTAACAGTCAACTATCATGTTAAGCCCCCTTGATACCAAAGTGTCAGTTAGCAAAAAAAATACAATCCTATATCTTGTTTTTAATCTGCACTGTTTTTTTATCCACAGATCTCAAAACAAGCCAATGAGCTGCGAACTATCTGACAGCTGTGAATGTCTGCTGCATGAATGTATACTGTGGGCTAGATTCCTATCTCAGTTACAACAGTAACTACAAAAGGTCTCTTAGTAAGCAACATCAATACAAAAGAAGTGCATCAACTATCTATGGTAAAATTACAGATAGAACCTGTGTTTAGCACATTAATATGGGAAAGAAAATGAAACAGTAATTTTGTATATGTAACTATTCCCAATTTTACACTTAATAAATTAACCATCCAGCAAAATAAATGAAGAAACTTTCAAACTCCTTTCCAAGTGACCAAAAAACACCACTCCATTTTTTAAAACTAATTATAATTGTTCTGGTTCAGTAAGGCATTTACTATTTGATTTTATATTTATATGGAGTGACAATTATTTTGAGTCTAAAGATCTGAAGAAGTCTTCTTTTAGGAAATTGATTTTCATTGTCAGCAAGAGTTGGAGAGATTACCTATGTTCAGCTGCCTTGCATTAAAGCTCCTGCTTTCAGTCTCTATATTCCTGAGCTGTAACAATTCGATGTAGTTGTTAAGTACTCCCCCTTATGGTCTGTTATAACATGGCATTATAATGATTTGTATTTCTCTTGATTAAATGATAGCATCTCATATATGCACTGTACATATATCATCAGAGTTAAGCTAGGCCTATAGCATTGAAACTCATCTTAAAAAATGTTTCACTGGATAAATCTGTGATAACAGACATTTGCAATTGCAGATTGTCTGCAACTGCAGATGATTGTTCATTGTTTTGCCTTGAAATGTGTTTTTGATCACCATGATTAAATTTCAGAATATATAGAACAAATATATAGAAAAATAATTTATTAAATCAGGGTTGGCTGACTACTGTCTTGCTCTTATTGGGATTTACTCTGGCCTATAAATACATCTATGCATTGTTGATGGGAGATTTGCTACTGAAATGAATTATTAGAAATTGCATTTGTTAATCCTGTAAGAAACAAATGTAGCACAGTGAAATGAAATATCATTAAAGTGGTATTCAATAAATTTTCCCAAAGTGGAAAAAACTGCCCAGTATGTATATATGGCCACTGCTACTTTCACTCTGTTGCATGAAAGAGTATATTTGATGAGAATAATTTCCACCTCTGAGTTCACTACTCTTTCTTCAAATCAAGCAGTCTATTTCAAAATACTCATTTCATAACGTACAGAATGGATTTGCAACTTCACTGTACTACTCTTTTAGAAGAAAGCGTTACTAGTTAGACATTATATAAGATTATCTGCACTAGATTAAAAGCTGTTCAATATAAAATGCCTTTCACCATTCAAAAAGTCTTTTGCTCTTCCTATCTTCATCCCGGTGTTGACTGAAAACACACAGGGTATCTCACCTGCTATAAACAACTGTAATATCTTATTCCTCAGTGCAGTTTGTGCTATTGTACATTCCCTGTTCTACTATGTCCTCATCGTGTTTCGGGGCGGGGGAAAAGTATGTTGATATCCTTATCTGAAACATTATTCAAACAGTGAAATGCATAGTTACCATCAATCTGCTTCACTTCTTTTTAGCTCCAACTCATCTTCTCAAAACGTACTGAAAAACATTCATTAACAGTGATGTGATTTCACCACCTTTGTGCTGTGTCAGTCCAGCAAAGTGCTCTGCTCTCTTGCAAAGTCCTCAGAATTCAGTTAGTAACTTCAAAGAAAGGCAAGCACTAACTTYTCCCAGAAGATCCTGTGAGGTTAAACAAAGCACATTAAGGATTAAGATTCCCTCTGGAAAAAAACAGCACTTCATTTGATTCAAGTTCTTCTCCCTGAACTTTAACTGAATAGTTCTGGGGTCATTTTGATAAAACAGTTTGCTAAAAGGCATCCTTTCTGATAGTGCTTTTATCTTTGCTTACTCAGTTTATAAAAATGAGTGGGTTTATCTGTGATGGATTTGCAATTTAGATCTCTAAACAAAATAATCAGATTAACAATTTTCTGCAGTATATTTTGTGAGAGTGAATGTATTTTAATCTCCTCTGGGAGAGAATCTAAAGATCCATTCTCTACAAGCACATTAAAGGATGCACAAAAATCCCACAGTGGGGGGTCAGCTCAATTCAGGAAGCTCACTTGATTTTACTTTCCAAGTTTCCAAACAAAGTCATACCCGCAAAAAAAAAATGCTTCTATTAGGTAAAAATTTTACAACTAGGTCTTAAGGAAGGTGGCTACCTTCTGAAGCAGGGAGGGTTATTCCTGTCAACTTCTCTCCTAAATTCTTCTACTGTTACGAAGCTATCAAATATCACTGAGACATTTTATATTAAATGCTACATTTCAACTTTGCTCTTTCTGAGATTGACTGTATTTGGACAGAGTCTACTTTTGTAGAATGGATGCTCTAGAATTCTTCTATATGCAGTTGCACAGAAATACTTCTAAGAATTTCTAAAACTGGGGTCAATAGTAGAAACTAATTGTAAAAGTATTTTCTGACTAATTATAGGTAGTACAGGCAAGGATGGTTGTGTTAGAGGATTAAATGCCATAAATACAAAGGCTCTGTCTTTCAGACAGGGTGAGCAAACACAGAAAGCACCTTTTCCCTCCCTCCTCTCCTTAGCAGCTTGTCCACAACAGAATCACCTTATTGTTGAGATGGTTCTAATCTTTCAAGAGCGGGACAACCCCCAACTCCCACAGGCAGTGTGCAATCTGAAGGCAGACAAATTGACAGAAACTCAGAAAAAAAGGGAAGCAGAAAGGCAATCCCTATGAATATATTGCCTCACATCAGAGGTGTCTCTTTTTTTCCTGCCAGCTTTCTATCAGTAGCAGGGTGGAAGCCAGTCTTTCAGAGATCCAGCCAAAGTTGGCCACCACATGCCTCCTAGGACGTTCCTCGCCCTCTCAGAGATTCATAACCACACATGTGCAGGAGTGATGTGTTTCAGCCTACTTTTATTTCAGAGAGCCTCTTGACAAGCAAGTATCTGTGCTCTCAAGTTTCCTGGGATACAGATAAGAAATCTGAAGGAGACTAATCTAAGAAAACCTCCACAAACATATTGCATTCTTTCTAGCCTCACTCTCCTGCGGTTCTGCTCTTACAGAGAGTGTTGACTCACAGGGTTTTGTGTGCTGTGAGAGAAACAGCAAGAGGTAAGAGAGCTGAGTGCAATTCATCTATTGTGAGAATGAGAAGGAAAATGAAAAAAATTATTTATAGCATCATGAACTTCCTGAGTTTGGTCCATCCAAAGCAGAACCTCTATTGACTCCTTCTGTATGCAAAGTAGTTTTCAGCACTTAAGTCTTCCAATACCTCAATTTAAGCATTGCTTGGACCTGCATTTATTTATCAAGTCTTGCTAGATAAAGTTGTGGGGAAAAAAGTGAGTAAGATCTCCAGTAGGGAAAGAAACTATTTAATAAGTAAGTGACTGTGTGGCTTTCCAGATGTAATCTCAAAACTACTTGGTAGTTGTTGTCCCTTACATGTTATTGAGCTTTCTTTAAAACCAGAAACAAAAACATGACTCTAGAAGCTGATGTAAGCACTTTGCAAACTGTCAGTAGAAATCCAAAAGCTGGGCTGGCAGGGCAAGCAATACTGATGGCATCATCTCAGCGATGTGATAGGGACAGTGGATCAGAATGCCTCCAGCACATGCTGTGATAGAGTGTTAACTTCAAATGATAAAATCATTTCTATGCCTGTAAATCAAACCAAACTAAGGTCAGCCACCCAAGTCAACAGGAAAGAGGAGAGACGAACAAAAGTGACATTAAATAATCCATAATCAGTCATAAGGTATGGGCCATTCAATTTCATTTTGCTGATACAGGTATATCAGGGCCAGTATATGCTCCCATAGCTTTTGCACTCACGTATGTCAGTCACATATACAGCACATAAAGTGTTTTGGTTATGAACTGGGGCACAGCTGACCAAGAGGTGAGAATTGCCAGAGAATTCAATTGTCTGCTTTAGTCTGTTGATAATGGAGAGATGCAAAATTGCAAACAGAAATAATAGATCATGCTCTGGACAGTGGAAAATATGTGGCAAATGAGGCTTGGGATGTTAGGCAGAATGTTTAGGTTGCAGAGGACTAAAGTCATCACTGCTTCATCTGATTCGTAACTTCTGACCTCAGAGGATAATCACATCATAGTAAAATCTCACTGTTCTGAAGGTCAACGGTGAGGTTTTTATCAGCCTGACATTTACTGTCGACAATTTTTTTTTTCATGTTTAAGTTCTCATTTAATTTCTCTTTAATAACAAAAGAAATGAGGACATGAAGGTTATGCATAAACAACTCCCACTGTCTTTTCATAAAATACTTGAATCAAAATAGACTTCAATTTATCAGGAATGTAGGTAACATGATCAATGTCTCATTCACATCATACATTCAATCAACTTTTGAAAACAGGCATGGAATTCCAAGGTAGGGCTGTTTTTGAGGTGTGTTCAAAAACATAAAAGAAGCATATGAAAAAAAAATGATACCAGAGTGCAAAATTTTCATGTGTTCATTTCTTCTCTTTCTCACCTCATATGGTTTATGGTTCATTTCTCTAGAAGTGAAGTTAACTTTCACCAGTTCTAGAGAAAAGAACATTTCTAGAGAAGTAAAGCATTCACCACTGAAGGAAAACAGGAAGCTTCTGTTTCCACTACTGTTCAGTTTATTCTCTTGCAAAGCCCAGTAATGCAGTGCATGGGAAATCAAAAGCAAGGGAAAATATGACTAAAACCATAATTGAGATACTCAGTATCCACCTGAATAGTAGCTCATCCTCCTTTACATTATCTGATAAAACAGCAGTGCTCTTAAATACATGAACATTTCATAAATTAATTACACTGGACACTGAAGAACGCATTTTGCAACAAAAAGTCTTGTTGTAAATGAAGTTCAGCCAGTGTGTTTATTTCCCACGTTGCTTCGAAGTATATTCATCATTTGAGATATATCATTCCCATGACAATGGGATCACAAGGAATCATGCTATAACAATGTTAGACCAGACAGACAGAATGTCAGCAGTGTCAAACTGGCAAATATATCATTTAACCAGAGATCAAGAGGGAAATTCTGAAGGTCAGAAATACAGTATTTATAATACTGTCAGTAGATGGATGCACACTGAACACCTCATATCTAGATCCTTAAAAAGCTTATCAGAGGAATGTTTACAGCACACAAGAGCAGCTGTTACTGGAGTTTTCTCCATTAGGTTGCAATATGCGTGGATATGGGGCCCAGCACTGCCTAGTATATTCCCTAGAAACAGCAAAAATCTTGAGATATACTTTAATGGTACTGTTTGTCATGCAAGACACACACAAGCAGCAGTCAGCTGCTACCCTCATTCCCACTAATTCCAACTGGTACCACAAAACTGCCCTTTGGTATATCCCATGTCATTATTCACCCTCTACCTATTTCTATTTAGAAGCCCCGGCATTTTTCCAATATGCAACACGTATTTCCTTGGAAATAAACTAACATGATTAGCATGGCTTCTGCCTTTGGAAGAGAGGAGAGAAGAATAAGCTGAAACAACTCTGTATTGTCATCAATTCAAACTGCAACAGGCAACTTCAGCACTGTGCAAAGAAAATACCYGTGAGAATATTCACGGCTTTCCTTGAGTATCTCTATGACAATTGAACTGGAGATGCTAAAGCTACAGAAGAAATGTTGACAAAAGCAAAAGGTAGTTCACAAGAAAAATGGAAAGAGAATGGACATAACCATACTAAATTCTGACTGTATTCAGCACATAACAATAGAAGACTCCTGCAGATTTGGTGTGGGGAAGAATCTGTCACTGAATGTTTGTTCCTTCCATACCTTTCTTGTTATCATAAGATCATTTTACCTAAATCTAATTTCACTTAATACCATGCTGATAGAGACATTTGATGACATTACCATTACATGATAAACAAAAACAAACTAATAAAAATTAGTTAGAATAAAAGGTTACAAAATTATGACATTACCATTACCTAAATGATAAACAAAACCAAACTAATAAAAAGGAGCTAGAATAAAAGGTTATGAAATTATTGAGTTTAACTTCTGTGACTCAAATGAGAAAAATTAAAAAGTACTTTTTGCCATTTTTTTCTTGACAGTTCTTTCATTTAAAATTTATTATCATAAACATAATATCTCTTGAAATATCTTTTTGAGATCTCCCCAAATACTGCAGTCAGAATAAAAAAAAAAAAAAAAACCAACAAAAACCCAAACACAACCTATAGATCTCTCAGCTTTTAAGGTCTTTCTTATTTATTGAGATTTTATCATATTCTCTGTCTGTTTACTGTCAAATAAACTCTGCTCGTAAAATTTTATCTATGTCAGCAGGCTAAGGACATAAGACATGTAAAAGCTCTATTTATGAGTCCAAAAACCTTGAGAAACATTCTCTATTTATACAGCTTGTCTCCCCATCACCTCCTTTCTCATTTTCTTTACTTTTTGTATCCTTCCACTTTACACCCCCTCCCTTTGTCAATCTCTTCAATTTCTCTATTTATCTTCTAAGCCCCCCCTTCCCCTTTTGAATTCCTTCCTTCCTTCTGTTTTTATTTAACAGGCTCAGAAATTCATTTTTCCAGCTTCATTTTCAGGGCTCTGTTGACTGGAAGTAGGGAGGAGGTCTGCTTATTTTTGGTCCAAAGAACATCTGGATGCTGACCAGCTGACACATATGCTCCACCCAATTCCTCTTATCCATAAAAGTGAATAACGTGCTTCCCCGAACGCTTTGGGCTCCCCAAAACCATCACTTTTTGCTTCCTTCCTTCCACATGCTCTCTTTATGACAATAAGCAATAAACACCTTGTCCAAACAAATCTATATCTGATTCTGTTCCCAGATCTTCCCTCCTTCATATGACAATTCACTGCAGTTTCCCTCAGACCTTCTGCTGTCCTACAGAAGGGTCCTAGATTTTGCAGTGTCCTGTTCCCCCATCCAGTTATTTTCCCTGCCCAGTTTTATCTCAATCGTTCTAAGTAAATAGAAGAACTAAAGCTATGACCTTTGTGAATTCACCTGGTACATGTTTTTGAAGTAAACCTGCATGTCAGTAGCACAGAAACACTGTATCATAATACTATACTACTACAGCTATAATACTATGCTGTAGTGCTATGCTATATAGTGATACAGACAGAAATTAGTTTAGTAGGCAACTATTAGTTTGATATATCCAAATGACTAATGTAACAATAGCTAGGAAAAGATAGTCACTAATGAGCATATGTTTTACGATGAACAGTTGTTTTACGTTTGAGAAAGAATTGAAGGTTAGAAAGAGGAGGCAACAGGAAGAAACAGGAACAAGATAGTAGGACTTGCTGGTACCAAGGATAAAGAAGAGACACACACCAAAGATAAGCAAAAGAATGAGGCAATTACTCAAGGAGAGAACAGTTTAGATTGACCTTGCGGCTATAACTCAGCAATCTGGACCAGAAATGAAGAGTACACTGTGAGGAAGACTACGAGCCTTCCTCCAGAAGACCCCAAAAGACCACCACCAGATAGCAATGCGCCTGCGCCAGAGGGAGGAGGCCTATGATAATGAGTTCTCGGAACTACTTTGAATAACCCAACCTTTTCTCGGAATTCTTATGTATATGCATGACTTTGTGTAATAAATAGTAGACTGTTTGTTGAAATGGTGTGCAAGATAGGAGGAGCGATCCCCCTTGCACCCAGCGCTGCAATAAACATACCTACTTTATAACTCTTTTGAGTTGTGAAGTTAGTTTCCGCGAGTCAATAGTATATATGCACTATATATACGATATACTATGTATACACTATTATACTGATGATACTATAACAATGGTACACTAATGCTTCACTATTGTTTTGATGCTTCTAAGTTCCCCAGCTCAGGAAGAGCACGGGAGAAATGCCATCCTTCTTCTCTGAACCTGTATGTTAAGCAGGAACAACTCTTCATCAAAACAGAAGTAACTCTGTTTTCCATGACGTGCCTTACATTTCTTGTTAACAATGCATCCTAACAACAAATATGTCAGTTATAACTCCCAAGTCTGTTGTGACTGAAGTTTTTCTGGTTCAAGCCTCTATCAATTCAGTGAACTCGAGTAATACTAGTTCACTGTGGAAATCAACATAACTGCTGCTTGGTAGGTGGATGTACTGAAATACCAAAGGCTGTTCCAAAGGTTACAAGTGCTGTAAGGAGCACAGTGGAAGTGTGGGGCAAGTAGGGAATGGAGACGTACCTCTCTGCCTGTACTTCAAATAAATGAGTGGTATCCCTAACACTTGAATTAAATGCACATCTTTGTGTATTTTTATTTAAATCTAGCCCTCTTTTGGAAGTCATACTGAGGCAGATTTCTTAGAAACATCATTTGGAATTTTCTCTAACTACAATTAGCTGGACTTGGCCAAGTTCATTGCAATGACAGAGAACTCTGGACCTGGGAAGTAGATGCAGCAAAAAACCCCCACCACTCTGCTTCTTATACTAACTTCATGGCAGTCTTCAACACCTACACGGTCAACCTTTGGTTGAGATCTTCCACTGTAAAATACCATGCAATGATGCATTAGTATGCCCACTGGGAGTTGAAGTACTAATTTAACATTTTTCCATTTATCTCATATCAAGAGCCATGTGTATGGCGAAAGACCTTCTACACATATCAATGTACAAGCCTCAAAGAAATCAATAGTGTTTAACTAAGAATTCATTATACAAACAAAATCCATCAAAAAACCATAAACAAAATAATTTAAAATAAGCATCATTTGCAGCTTTTCAAATTTATGTTCAATTCAAATTTAAATGATAAGGCAAGACACTGAAATAATATTATTTTTCTGTTTTGACATTTACTCACTAGATTTTAATGCATATAAGTGTTGCCAGACAGAAATCTGTTCATACACATTTTCCTATATTTTATCAGAATAGTCAACACACAGATGAATTTCAAAGGAGAGGCTCTATAAAGAAACAATATAAAACGTAAGTGCAAACTATGCAAGCCAGCATATGAATCTAGAGCAAYAGATAGCAAGTTCTGCCAAGGTGTTCAAACGAATAAAAATCAAAGAAGTGGCTCAGTTAAACTGCAAAGAATACTGAGTACTTGTGAAGGATATCACAACCAAGCACTACGGCATCAATTCCAGCCTTCAAAAAAATCAAAGAGAATTTCTAATGAACAATGTCACTTTTGTAGCAGGTTGGGTTTTTATTACTGTTATATTTTATTGTACTAGTTAAAAACATGACTTTTTGAAAAGATAAAGAAAACTAGGTGCAAAATTCAGGTTACAAAAAAATACATATGAGAATAAGTACATTTTTAATGCATGGTTAGATGTGGGAAAATCTCTCTAGAATAATGGCTGAATCTGTTGCTAGATTCAAAGACAAGGTCAAACTAACAGCCAAAAGCCATTTAGAAGGCTGAGTGATAACACAAAGAGCAACTGTCTTTAAGACAATGGTTTTCATGCCACCTATCCAGCCTCTGTGACACAAAACAAGCAAACAAAAAAACCCTAGCATTTGGCAATAATTAAAATTCAGCTGAAACGACATGCCCCAGGAATGGGTTGGAGAACAAGTGAAATAAAGACAGAGGGCRTATTTATGCAGCAAACTGGATATAGAGGAAGTGATTTAAAGGTGGCAGGTTTCAAATCAGCGTACAACCATAGTCTCCTTGGTATAGCAATGGTGCTAACCATTCTTAGCAAGGTTTTTTGGGTCTGGGGTTTGAGTTTTGTGGGGTTTTTTCTCTTCCATTTGAGGCTTCTTTGGGTCTGGGTCTTTTGTGATCACAAGAAGGAAATGCATTTTAGAGTTAGTGTTCAGGGCTACACAGAGAGATACTTCAACTAAGTAAAGCAAATAGATGTTTTTCATTCTCTACCATCAACAGTTAATTATTTTTCAGTAACATAGTCTAGATGCCAGAATCCTCCAATAAATTTTATGTTGACTTGTGAGATAGCTGCTTAAAGAAGTTCTACAGATTATTGCTCTGTATTACAACTTAAACAGCACACAAAATGAATACAACACGCAGTTAGTAAAACTGAAAAGATACCATTTACTGGAGAAAAAAAAAAAAAAAAAAAAAAAAAAAAAAAAAAAAAAAAAAAAAAAAAAAAAAAAAAAAAAAAAAAAAAAAAAAAAAAAAAACAACAAACAAAAAACAGAAGAACAGACGTCTACAAAACCCACATGCTCATTTTATAACATGAAAGCTTTCATAACATTTGGGAAATCACTGATATATTAAGGGTCCCTATGGTTCTCCCTGTTACAGAGAGAGAAACCCTCTCACAGAAACAAGGAGGGAAGAAAACACCAGTACAGAAAATAAGGAGATTTGCAAAGATCCATGAAATATTGAGGCAGGCAGAGTTCCCTTTGGCCTCTGAAAGACTCCTAATTGACTTATCTAAATCATAATAATCTACATCAGTCACAAAGGGAATGGAACCCAAGACTCTTGAACTCCATTTCCATGCCTCATATAATTGGCTGGCATAGTAGGAAAAACTAATTTAAAAATGCAATTACAACTCAAAAAACAATACTACATGTTGCCACTGTTGGAGTATATGTTGTCAAATGGAACCAGTTATTGCTCCTAAACCCCACTTCTTCTGCAAAACCAGGAAAATTTTGTTGAGTCTGCCACGTCCTGAGTTACAATCAAGCTCTGAGATAGGTCACACCATTACAAAAGCTGTTATGAATTTGGCATTACGGTTTTATTATTGTAAGAACAGATGCCAGTTTTAAGCAATACAACATTGCTGTATAAAAAGAATTGATTTYGAATATCTTTTTGTTGCATGATTTTTAGAATTTCAACAAGAACTTCCAAAAAACAAATGTTGAAAACCAAAAAGAAATTTAATGATAAAGGCACATGCCAGAATGCAATTAAGCTAAACCGTCCTAAGTACAAAAATGTTTCTGCAGAAAGTAATTTTGTAAGAAACTCCTTCCCTTAGTACGTAGCTGTGGCACCACTGGAAAAAAGCCTGTGACACTTCCCTCACTCACAGGTTCATCCAAAGTCCATTCAAGTCACTGTGGCTCCTGAAATATTAGTAAGAGAAAAACAGAGGGAATTACAGATCCACACCTTAGTGGGGAAAAAGAGAATAAATAACAAATATGAGAGAAAACGGAAGTATTTAATTAGTCTTCACAGAAAAGATTGTGACCAGATGCTTAATTTTGATAGCAGCCACAGCAGGATCGGAATATTTATTACCGATATTAAGGTGGATTAGAAATTTAAATAAGAATTGCATAATGATATTCTCAATACAGATTATGTAAAGAACTAGCCAAAGCATTATCCTTGAACTCTGAGTGCTATGAATTCAGCACATAATGTAGGTCAGAAAAATGACAGTAGCTAACGAAGGGCAAACATCCATCCTTTAAGATGAGGGGGAAAGGAGGACAGGGAACTACAGAACAGTCAGCCCAACTTCAATTCTCAAAAATACACTATAGCAAACGTTGGGCCTCAATATACTTATAAATTGTTTCTTTAACACTGCAGTAAAAACTGACTTGTCAGGAACAAACCGTGTCAAATCAGCCTCATTTCCTTCCTCGATATGATAGCTACCTAGTAGRTAAGGGGCCCAAAGTACATATTATCATTAAGGCTTTTGACATGGTCCCATATAAAAATCATCACACGCAGACTAGAGAAATGTGATGAAAGTACCGTATATTGTAAGTGCTCATCTAACTCACATTGAGAAGATATCTGCGAATCACTTTCAGACTCAGTGGGTATTTCAAGTAGGGTCCCATAGGAATTTGTTCTGGCCTTAATTGTATTCAGTATTTTGTTAATAACATGGATGTTGAACAACAAGCCCACTTCTAAAGTAGATTGGGATATTACTGAGACAGAAGCAGTTACCACAGGGTAAAGAATAGTATACTGGACCAGTTTAGCCACCCTATTTTTCAATTAAGATGGAGCCAAACTGAAGAGAGTGCTGAGAACAAAAAGACTAAACAAGACAATGATCACTTACGAAGAAATGCTAAGGAAACTGGGTTTGCTTCCTCAGGAAAGAGAGGAGGTCAACGTTCAGCCCCTCTGGTGCTTAGACAGCAATTATCCTCACCAATGGGCACCTTCTCTTGCACCCTCCAGCAGTATAGCACAGAACTATTCGAGTTCTTCCTTCTGCGGTGCCACCCAAGGACGTAGCGAACCTGATGCTACCCCAAGAACTCACGGTTAGAAAAAAGGGTTACCAAACTGATTTCCAAGACTGACACAATTTGCTCTAGTTGTATTTGATCCTGCCTCTCTGCTGAAGCCCTGCCTAGATCTCCCAAGGTCCCTTCTAGACCCTATGATTTCTGTTGATTCTGTTATTTTTATTTCCTGTTAAATAAAAAAAAGACAAAACCAATTAGCAAAATTTTATCAAACTTCTAGACAGATAGCTGTAAGTAAGCCTTCATTTTCCGATGTCCTCTGTGAACTTATTCAGGCTATGACACTATTCCAGCTTTTTACTTTAAGAATGTTTTTCTCCCACCCACCATGAATGCCAAGCCTGTCAATCACACTAAAACCAACAAAATACATATGGGACAGTTTAAGGGGGAAGAGCAGACATGAGAAACTGCTCCTTAAACTTATTTGGAATCAACTCCAACATGTGTGCCTGGGAGAAGAAAAATGAGTATATGGTAAGTTATGTTCCTTTCATTATTCTTGTATAAAATGGGCAAAAAAAAAAAAAATCAGTGACAATGGCTCATATTTTATATACAGTAATACTTCATTGAGCTATTTTGCTCAAGTATATTTTCCTGAGAGCAGTATTCCAGTGTTATATCCAGTAAAATAAGTTGCATGCAGCTGCTCCATATTTTTGCAAAGCAGAACTTGACTTTGAAAGTTTTGAAATAATTTAACACATTTAGTGCTTACGTTCATGAAAATATATAGTTGTATTTAGTACGAAATGCCAGTGGCATGATCTAGGAATCAGTTTTTATACTGCTTATTAACGATTTCTATGAAATCACAAATTGAGAACTTACTTTATGATAAACTCTAAGATGCTGTAGCCTGTAAAAACATGTCTCTTATGTGGCTTGCGCATTCCAGACTGTAGGAAAAAAATTCATTCAAATATATACTGTAACAATGTGTTAACTCTGTTTTACRTACAAGTTATATATGAGAATGACTTTCTGTTTAGAGGTCAAATTACCTGGTGTATAAAACGCACACATTAACTAAGATTCCTCTGAAATTTGGTAGTTCTCAACTACTAGATGTCATTTTTGCTAAGGGGTCCAGAAAAATGCAATTTCTTAATATACAGAATCAGATTTCCACCTTTTTTTTGAGGAGTGAAATTGTAAACAGTATGGATGAAAAGTTTTAATGTGTCCAGTTAGATACAAGTTTAAAATAACAGATTACACTCTGCACATGTACCCAAACACATTTTTAAGTCTGCCAGTGTCCCTGCCAGATCCAGAGGCTCCAGGGAATATTCAGTAGCGAGTGAGCACAACCTGCCCAGGGCTAGTGCTCGTTCTCATTCAAGTCTCTACAATCTGCTTGAAAGTTATGTGTAGGCACCTGGCTGTTTTGAAAGAAACAGCATCCGTGGCCTGTCTTTATCTGGTGGATTCTGGAAGCCTCAATATTCTGCTCAAGGATCCCCGCACCGCAGCCCGCACAGCCAACGTGTGTTCAAGTGCACATATTTACTTGGATTTCCACGAAAGGTGATATACTGCATAGAGTAACTAGAAGTATGAGGGTACATAGTATGGGTATGAGGGTACTAAGTAGAATTGGTAACCAAATCTGGGGTTCTCCTAGCCAACAATTCTTGAAATAATCCCCTTGAGGTAGTGGAAAGCAAGTGGAGTGCATGATAATATTCTCCATTTTTGTTGCACACGCTTGAGGAAAGAAAACTACAGCATTGATCAAGCCAACATCAATATCAGCATCAAGAGACTAGCTGCAGGATCCCAGATGAGCCTCCCCACGTCCCTGTTTTTTAATTTTTGTTGTTGTCATCATTTTTAATCTGACTAAAACACAAATGGCAAAATATTTCTTGCAAGCTACAGTCCCTCTGGTTCAACCACCTCTGCTACAGCCCCTCTGGGAACACAAAACTGAACATGACCTTCCCAAATAGATCTCTGTCTCACCCAGTGGAGAGAGATGAACTGCATGAACACTGGCCTCTTGAGAGTACTCTCCTGCAAACCCAGAATACAAATTAAGGCAATGTCAACACAGGCAATGATAGGAGAATTAGCCAGAAGTTAGTGTTGGGGGAGAGCAGAGGGAAGCGAGGTGGGAGAAGAAGGAGGCCTGGGCACAGCAGGGTGGGTGAGCTGGCGGGGCAGAGCGTCAGCTCACACTGCAGACTACCAGGCAGTGTAGGAACGTAACAGTGGAGGGCAGCAGGCAGCAAGGAGCAGCTCCTTGCACGCCAGTATTTCTGAAAATGCTAGTGGCCTAATGGGCAATCATAGGAGGAGGAGCAGGTACTGCTGGCAGCATGCACTGAATTGCAAAATCCTTAAAACACTATTTTTAATCTGCCTTTAAGATGTTCTGAACTAGAACTGCTTACACCTACTCAGTAACCAAACTCAGCCTGTACTGCAGAAATAACAGCATTGCTGCGCCTCACTTTATTCATGTTTCACACCTGATGCCATCTGTTACTTTGTTGTTTCCCCTAAGCAACCATTAAACCTGTAACTCACACATATCTCCCACCCAGCTGCTTCCCACCTCCACCATACATGAAGACCCTACTAGTGAGACAAGCATTCCTGCACTCAAACTAGGCAAGCAAAATTTCTTAAGGAATACACGCACCTCTCTCTCCTGGTCCTATACACAGTGGAAGAGAGTATCGCTCCCTCCCATCATCCGGGGAGATGTTGCCCCCTTTGGAACAACTCACAGCCAACACTATGAAACATTGAACACTATGAAATTCAATATAATTTTTCTTATAGTGTGCCAGCCAGGCACTTGGAGATTATTCTGAGGAGGCAAAGCTTAATTTGCAAGCGCTTCTATCCCAATTCTGCATTTCTGAAATTCCAGGAGCTGAGTTTTGCCGGATTCAATGTGCTGCAAAGTCACAAGATAGCAACGAGTTAAGAGTATTCACTGGCAACAACTGACCTGTCAGTCACTCTAACAGCAAAAATACACGCAGGAAAATTTGAAGAAGGACAGCAGATGAGACATTTCAACTTAGCTGAAATCCGTTTTAATCTTTGAACGTGTGCCCCAAATCCATTTTGCACTGGGAAATAAAACTTGGATTTCCATGAAAGGTGATATACTGCGTAGAGTAACTAGGAAGAGTAATTGGAAAGCAGAATATAACATTCCTTGGTCTCCGGCCTTTTATGGAAGCTTTCATATTTCTCCTGTTGTGGTGACTCAGAACTGCTGAGCAAAATAATCTGGGTTTGTTTCAGCAGCTGCAGCTGCATCTTTGCAATTTTATTGCCCATTCTACAAAGCAACGGCTCTCAAACTTTTCCTCCTTGCTCCGTTTTAGAATATGCACCCCACCCCTTCTCCAGTTTAAGAATTGCGTATGCTGCTCCTCTCAAACTAGAAGTGTATTCTGTGTTAGAGGTGAAGAGGCAGAGAAGAGCTGTGAGTGGGGCAGCGATGCAGCTCAGAAGAGATAGCTGGACAGGGACAGGGGTGGGAAGGGGCAGAAGTGCCCATCCTGAGCCTCCTCGGCTCCTCTCCCTCTCGACTCCATCTGAGCCCCAGCCTCCACTAAAAACATCTGTCTTCCTCCTCCTGCAGTCCAGGAGCGATTCCTGGCTGTGCCTGCCCAGTCCATTGCGCATCTCTCTCCTTAAAGGATAACAGTCATGGCTCCAAATTTGGGAATCATTGGTGTAACATGCGATATATATGCATGCAGCAAATGTAGAGACCATATCCAGACCAGTAAGTCCCTGAGTTCAAAATGCTTGGAGACCGGGAGAATACTATGGAAGTCTTACATGCTTGCCCTGTTTCTATACAGTTTCCCAGGTAGCTCACTTCTGATGACAGTCAGAAAAGAAGATGCTGCGCTGGATGAGCTTATGGTCTGACTCAGTACAAGCATTTTATGTTAGCCCTACCTTTTGAAAAGATAATGTAGCACTGGAATGAGTTTATTGACAATTTGTTCTTTAGCAGTAATAATAATGACAGTGGGGAAAAAAAACCCAAGAAAACAAAAAAAAAACCACCCCAAAACTTAGATCATACATCGCCTCAGAGTAATTGCATGATTTATTTAAGCCCAAAAGTATGATATCCACACTTGACATAAAGAATGAGATTATATGATGTGACAATATGGAAGTAAAATTTTGCAACTGAGCTCTATTTTTTCTGTCTAAACACCACAGCACAATATGTCAAAACCCACAAGCAAGTCAAATGCAATCTGTAGGCAGATCCAAGCAGCTGGATCAAGGAGTTCAAGGTAGGCAAGAGACAGCTATCACTAATTGTTTTTGTAATAGATATGAAAAATAGTTTCCATATTTAAACCTCTAAGATGCTGATGACTCAGAAATATTTTATACACTGATTTTCAGCAGAATTTGTTTAACTGATTTCAGTAATGGCAGATATTTGCATATGTTGATATAATAACTTACAGTTTCCTTATACTGGAAAGTCACTCTTAGAAGAATATTGGTACTTCCTAAATCACCATTTATAGGCGTTCACTTTAAGTGAGCAAACAGGAAAAAAGTTGCAAAAAGGACTTCCTCCTAGGATTTCTACAGCAGCTCAGTAAAAACCAGTGAGGCAACAGTTCAGTGTTATTCATATAGATCAAGTCTTTCTCACTGGATAGCAACATGGCCACAAAACTACCACCTCAAGAGGAATTTGAGAACTGGACAGCTTTTCAAGTTGCAGATCTCCTAAGACAGGTACTGAATGTATATGTAACACTTTGGACAGTCCAGTCTGTATTTATCTTTGAAAAACAGATATCTTATCCTAAATCTAGCACAGATATTCAAAAGTACTGAAAATAGGTTAGTCAGCAATTGTCACCCCCAAGAACTTATTCTTATTAATACTATATGAGTTTTTTTGGTGTGCTCCTGTTTTTTATAGAAATTTAATTCATGGTAGAAGCTGCTAGCTAAGATCTCCTACATGGCAAATCATATAAAAATGCTTGCTCACAGGGATATTTCTTATAATAGAAAAGGTATTTCATGCCCCAGTTTATTTCCTGCTGGGAAGAAATAACCATTTCACTGAAAGTGGGTCTAGATTTTATATTTGAACATCGCTTTAAAATTTACAGCTTGTCAATAAGAATCTACTGTTCATCTTTTCTTCTCAATGCACATATACCCACACTAGTTGTTAGATGTTGCTTACGTTTAAGGTACTTGAGCTTTTTTTTTTAATCATTCCTTTGTCTGCTTGTACCTTTCCTAGTTCTGCAATGTCCTTTCTAGTATATGTAAAATAACCTGAATTGCACAAAATACTCCAAGCTTGTCTTCAGTCATCCTTTCACTACTTGAATAATCTCCTCTAAGATACATAAAATATATCCTCCCTGATATATCCTTTTTTTGATATTAGATTTTTCCTTGTAACTT
The DNA here is from genome assembly GCA_035582835.1 of Phoebastria nigripes. Classification (NCBI taxonomy): domain Eukaryota; kingdom Metazoa; phylum Chordata; class Aves; order Procellariiformes; family Diomedeidae; genus Phoebastria; species Phoebastria nigripes. The sequence continues at coordinate 513,485 of JAYKAV010002953.1, forward strand.
ACTGAATACTATGACTCAGATTTTAGACTTCTAACTGTAACTTACTTACACAATCAAGTCCATCCACTGCATTTTGATATATAGTCTCATTTTACATTCTTTTTGGTTTTTTTTTTTAATGCAAGTTTCTCTATATAATTTTATATATAGGATCTTTCTGTCTTGTGTTCATCCTACTTCTAACTGTAGAAGCACCAACCTTCTCCAGTACCTGCTTTACACCAACAGTGAGAATTTATTGTCATTAAGGTTTCTCATCCTTTTCAATTGAAGGAGCATACAATCTTTTTCAAGGAAAATAATATAGTGTTATGAAGTGTTTCTACAAAAGTTGCATTTGTAGCCACGTAAGAAGTAGGCCAAAGTTTAAAATGTTCATTTTTAATTATTATTTTTCCATTTTGCCGTGTGCATAAATACATATGCTCATGCATGTACAATTTAAAAAAAAAAATAATACAACAGCTTTACAAGGCAGATGTATCACAGGTGGACCATTGTCCCCACGTTGAGAAAGCTAACCTGTTCCATGGAATTAATGCATATCATAATGATAATGTATCAGCTAAACTGCAAACTTATTACTGTGAACAGCTACTCAGAGGATTAATTAGTTCAAAGCCTTTCAGCTTAAAGGAAATCAGACTAATTAATAGAAGATATAATGATTTTAAAGTACCCTGTAATTCTACAGCAGAATACAAGACAGAAAATTAATAACAATTGTTCAACAACTCAGAGGCTTCCAGGGAAATTTCAGCAGGCCTGCCGTAACTACTGCCTTCATACTTTTTAAGAGAGACTCTTCCAACTTTGCAAAAAGCTGTTCATGCTTCCACTCACATCACTGATTAAAGCAGCTAAGCGATCTAATTACTACAGTATAACCAGCATTAAGGGCTTGGCCGTTCTGCRTATCAAAGACTAGCACTGAAGAGTAGCAGACATTTGCCTGTGGCCACCATGTACAGAGCTGTTCAGCTCCTGCTACCAGAGCCTGAGCACCAGGTACTGCCGCCCTTTCCACAGTCAGCCAACGCGCCAGGGGGCTGTGCTGGATCCCCCCCACCAGAGACGGGGCATACATGTACATGAACCCTCAAACAATGCTGTTAAAGTTGCAGAAACAAGCACTCAATGTTAAAAGTGCCAGAAGTGGGATTACTTCTATAAGCTGAATTTGCCCCCTTTTACATCCGCACTATGATACTCTGTAATTGCCTCTTTGTGTGCTACCTTTCCCATTCACAAAAAACTGCCTCTTTCAATGCAGAGAAACCTGTATGTTTCGTGCACTACTCTGGGCCGTTACAGAAATTGTAAGGTATGCAAGGCCAGGGCTTGGTGAAAGAGACAGAATTAATTCATGGTAATGATGATTCAATTCTGCCTTGAAATATCAGATTCTGTCACTGCCCCAGCTCAGCATTTTTACCTGAAGCCATGCAAGTCACCCAGAAAAAACATGACATTTCCCGAGTGTTGGACTTGAAATTCCAGGCTCTGATTTGCAGAAGTGGTTTGAATACTGTGCGGTACAGGTGTACAAGATAGCAGACAAGCGAGACTGAACAGAACGTGATATATTGAACAGCAGTTCAGGAAATTCACATCAGCTTTTATGTGCTGTGACTGAGGCTGGGTCTTCTAGAAGAGGTATACTGACATTGGTGCCATAATATGTATGTACAAGGTGTGTGCACATAGGTACAGTGCAATTTTGGCATTTCCTTAACTTTGCAGACTTAATGATGTTTCCAAAACAGATTTTTCTGTGTCATAAGTACAGGAATTATTAACTAGCCATTCTGCAAAGTGTTTCCAGCCTCACAAAAGGCATTTTGTATAAAATCAATAACTTCACTACTAAAAAATAATTAACCCTATTGATTTTGCTTTTTTCCTCATAAATAAGTGAAGATAATAATGGAAGCCTACTAGTCATGCGCATGTAATTACTCCCCTGTTATCTTGCATCTACACTATAATTGCGACAACACTAAGATATTCTATGGTGCATTCAGAGTTTATCTACTTGGTCGCCATTTGCCATGTAGCCTAGTCCCTCTCCTCAGTACTGATCTTAATGCTATGGAGTTAATGTATTTGTAAGAAAATGAAAGGTTCAGCGGTCATCACTGAACACCAGTAGTGAGACATGTGCTTGACGTCTGCTTGTCTGCCATGCTAACGATGTAAAAAGATCAAATTTTCCCTCACACAAAAGTTACATGCTTGATTAATAGCATAAGGCAAAGCACAAAAGCAGCTCATCAGAGCCAGTAACTGGAGACAGAGCCAATAACTAGAAATAGATGGGCAAAAGTCAAGAGCAGAAACCGTGCATTACCTTGATTCTTTGCCTCTCCAGCAACATCAGTGCAACTGATGGCAAATTAACACATCCCACAAACAACCATTGGTCCAGCACCTACAGCAACCCTCTCCTTTGAATTGTGATCTATTCTGTATTGCAAACAAGCAGCACTCTCCCAATCATAGTATAAAAGAACAATTTATAAACTCAAACATTGAAATATTGGCTTATAGGCCAAACAAACTGTCTGAATATATGTCTAAGTATGAAATTTTCATATCAAAAAAGTAGATAAAATACACTTTCAACATTTCTAAGTGTGATCAGTTTTAAGTATTCTAGAAATAAAGAATTACATTAGAAAATCCATGTAAGTATTTCTCTGAGAATAATTTATTTTCACTAATATTCCTCTGTTAGCATCTGAGTTGGTCATTACTGCTACAGAAATGTACAGCTAAGCATTACAAATACTAAAACTCATTTCAAGAGTGGTACATTCTTAAAGAAAAGATTTCATAGAATCATAGAATATCTCAGATTGGAAGGGACCCATAAGAATCATCAAGTCCAACTCCCTGCTCCTTCCAGGACTACCTAAAACTAAACCATATGATTTCTAGATTTTTTCCCACTTTCCATGCATAACAGTGCAATTTCTTCAAAAAGCCAGACTAAAACATCAGTGAAACTTTTAGGACATCTTCAGTCCTGCTCCATTCCTTACTGCTTTTTGATAAAGAAACTCCAATGTGTCCATTTTTTTTCCAAATTAGTTTCTGTCATAAAGAGATACTACTTCTGGACATTCCTGTTTCATTTTAAAAATCACCACCAACTTTCTTAAAAAAGTTGTGAAGGTGCTTCTTAAAAAAGTGGTGGAGGTGTTAATCAACACCAACTTTCTTAAAAAACACCACCACCACAACCATGTTACAGAAAAGAAATCCTGTTTCTGAACCTGGATTCTTTCCAGCAATGCCCATCTATCATGGAACTACAAGACACACTTAGCCCAATCATCTGGTACTGAAGCCAAGCAGCAGCCAGTACCTACAGAGGGTTGGTAAACAGGCCCATAACAACAGAGCTTTCTCTTATATAGCCTTCATTTTCCAGCAGTGAGTGATATAACCATTTCCTGAGGTGATGGCACGGCTGCTGATGGTAGCTTGTGACATAAGCCCTTTTAACCTGTTTCTAATGCTTGCCTCCTCTTATCCCATAGCAATTAAAGTTCCACAGTTTATTTCTGTTGGGCTCCTTGTTCTATTTATGTTACATTTGATGCTTCATAATTTCATCTTGTCTGCTCCATTCACGATTTTATCAGCACTTATCCCCTGTAATCTTTCTTCCTAAGAAAGAGGTAATACTGTGTCTTATCTCTTATGTGGAAGTCACTACCTATTTCTAAGAATTACTGTTATTCTGTCCAATATTCTTTTTCTAATTATCCATGTCAAATAGTACAAAGATTTCCACAACCCCAAGTATTTGAGCATGGAAATATGAATTAGTTTGTTTACAAATGTCAAGTTTCATACTATTGTAATAATTCTATTTTTTCTCTCCTCAGTTTGGAATGCCTGAATCTGCTATGGTGGTAGAAAAACTGGGCATGAATGGATCTCATTTCTTGGTAAGCAAATACTTCATAAGCGGTATCATTCAAGCATATTCCAGCACAAGGCTTGTATTCCTTACAGTGCCAGGAAATAATCTAACATTTTCCTTCTTTGTACACACTTCATCAGTTGCTCTAATTTCCCATTTTAGTGGGTTGATTTACATCTCTGACTTGAGGAACCCCCCTACACAACATAAATCCTAGCCAGCCCTTCTCCCCCTCCAGAGAACGCGCAGATATGTAGAATCAGCCATTAGCACACAACTGTGGCAGGGAAAGTCTCATGAAATATGACTTAGAGGGGTTTGGGGTTTTTTTTAAGAAAATATATATTTTAAAGCCATTGTTTATGTAAAAGCTTTTTCATAAAACTTGCATGATTAACAACATATACTAGTACAGAATTCTACATGAATTTTACAATAAAATTTTAAAGATAGCAGGAACAATGTCTGAAAAATTCTGATAACTTCCTTTGTTGACCTCTGTAAAATTTTTTGCATAAGAGTGTGGTTAATTGATTGCAACTAATTAGAAGAGAGGAATAGAATAACTCCTTGAACTGGGGTGATTCCTCTACCACTAATTCAATTTGTGTAACTGTTGAAGTAAAAGACCTTTAAGATCTATTTTAAAGGTAAAATAATTGTTATAATGTATTTATGCACTGCAGACAAATTATGTTTGCTTGGCACTTCACTGCTTAACAAAGCTGCTTCCCGGATGCATCAGGAGTTGTATCTGCTGTTTATGTTAACAAGAGCTCCAATCCTGCAAAGTGATTCATTAGACCACAGCTACCCAGGTGAATGCAGGTTCACTTTGTTTAAAACTGCATGGCCACAGAGTAAAATTGGGTTTTACTAACAATTCATGCTGGCATAGGAGGGCTAATAAAGCTGTCAAATACAGACTGATTCCTGTCCCATTCACGCATTATAAATTGAATCGCTAAAGGTGCTGTAACCTCCATTGCTGGATGAGAGGGAGTGAAGTTAAAGCTAAGGGTGAATGTGGTGGCTTCTTGGGCCTGCTGCAAGTAAAGCTGTACAGCAGCAGTGGAAAAGGATATGAGAAATATTTTCAGACATCAGTGGTAACCTAATCAAAACACAAGTGAAAAAAGCAAGGAGAACAATGGATGATCTTTGGTGATGGTCTGCGATACAAAATTTTAAAAAAGCAATATGATTAAAAATGGAAGCATTTGCTAGTATGTTCTCCAAAGTATGTATTCTCTTTAACACATCCTTAAAGATTATTTTGCACTGCAGAAAACATGGTAGTATATGTATGATACAATGAGCAATACCCACTTTTGACAGCATTGTAGAGAAAGTGAGAYAGGTCTCGCACACCAGTAGTAACCTTCCTACAGCTTTCATGTGTTCTTTAATTGAATTGTTCAGTAGCATTGTCAACATGATACATTTGTAATAAGGTATGCTTGAAACAGAATTAATTATGACAATAGTAAAAAAAAAAAGATTCAAGAACCTATATTTTGCTATCATTAATAGCAGTATCTGAGTAACTACAAGATGCTGTTCTCCTATGTACAAGCTAATATGTATATTAACTTGTAAGTAATTGAATCAATAGCACACTTTTTTATTCCAAGCTCCTAGCCTACTACACAAGAAATCTATACTATTCCAAGAATGAGAAGTTCCTTCTCTGTTACAAGGTGTCTGATTTAGAAAGCATACCTTTAGTAGATCCACCTTAACAATATATGACAGAGTAACCAGACGGCTAAGGTACACACTTCCACTCAGAAAATCTGAGTTTCTGTCTACACCACTTAAAGCATGATTCCCTAACTGGATCTACTGGTTTGTGTGGAGGTGTCTGGAAATCCAAAATTCCCAAATCCTGATTCTCTTATTGTGTCTGTTTATTACCTTTGGCAAGAATCTTAGGGTTTGCACCTCACTTTATCATTCAGTTATAAGGGGCATGCGATTTACCTCACTACACTCTGCAAAGTCTTAACAGAAGTTCCATATCACCTTCAGACATTGAGCTAAAAGTCACTAGAGAAAAGCTGGCCCATCTATCACTAGACAGCAATGAACAAAAAAAAACACACCACCATAAACCAGAAAACACTTGAGCAAGCCTGATGCCATCTACTAGGAGCGGCAGCTTTACCTTCACATATTAATAATTTCTAAAAAGCAAATACAATTTTACCACTAATACATGGGTGCATAGAGACACTATGCACATGTGTAGATCTCTTGTGACATATGTGCAGCATTTCTACGTGTCTACCCGATGTTAGATGGATATTTAGATACAGATTTGGTTTTGCTATGAGATCTGTTAGGTACCACTGGACAGAAAATTCCTTCTAGTCTGGCAGATAAAGATGAAAGCAACTCTGTGCTGTCTTCCATGTGAATTTAGTGAACTTTCCCCCACCGCACATTCACACAATTTTCTGGTTTACCTTTGCATGGCCTGAAACAACTGTCCTCTGTCCTTAGGCCTTGCTGCAGAAAGCACGTAGGAGTGCCTGTGAAGGCTGGGAGCACAGCCTGAGTGGAGCCAACTCGATGCCTACCAGCAGCCCTTCATGTTTCTCAGACAAGCCCTTCTTACCCTAAAACTCCTCCAGCCTGCCCCAAACCCCTGCTTCCCTGCCATGGCACTGACACCTTAAGCATATGCAGCACAGGCTTTTGGTATTAGTGAGATATGCCAAAATTCGGAGAGGCAACACCCCTCTGGGGCGGGCGGCGCGCTGGCGGGCCTCGCTGGAAGGTACGTTTCCTGGAAAGCAATGCGTGCAGCCAGCGTGCTGCACGTCTCTCACAGGATATGACCACCAGCACACCAGATGTGCCTCCGCTTCCTGTGTGGTTTCAGTGAGGACACTCATCTTTTTAATTTTTCCAAAGAACGAATGTTGTCAAAAGTTGGGGAAAATAATTGTCCTGCAAAGAAAAATTATCCTAAAGCTCACCACTTAACTAACACAAAACTTCTTAGGGGGGCTTCCTGCACAGCGTGTCCTTCATGTCAAATGCAAATTACATTTTATTTGAAAGTGAATCAGATGGATTTATCAATACTAAGGTCTTTTTGAAGTTTAAAATGTTCAAAGTCAAGTCATGCAGGCACTGTAGCCACATAATATGTGATAAGTTGGCTACAACACCTTAAATCAATTTTGACTGGTTTCAGAATAGAAATAGAGTAATCAACATTTATATGATCGTTTCTTTGAATATTTCTTGTCTTTGAATGGCTAAAGGACAATCACTTTTATAGCAATATTATATTCTGTTTTATAAACATACTGAGTATCAAACTGATCTTTTATAGGAAACAAAATTACATGCATTTTATAAAAATTTAGAAGTAATAGCTCTTCCTTTACACTTCTGTGGAATCCAAGAACACAAAAGGGCGGTATATTAGATCTGAAGTGTACCGTGCAGTTTCATTTTTTATCAATAGTACTATACTTGTGATAGTTATTCAATATACAGGTCACATCTGAATGATGCTAATCTAGTCCTAATGTGCAAATCAGCATTTAGCCACAGCTGCATTGCACAGAGCATATTATATTCTCTCTTGCTTTTTAATGCCTGAACTTGCTACACTGTACTCTGCTTTTCAGTTCCCTCTAAGAGTAGGTTGCTTGTTTGATGTTTTTTTTAAATTCTGTTTTGAATTCCCAGTCACAGATTGAAACAGATATAAAAAACAGTGAATTTTGACTTGAACTTCAGAACTGAAAAAAGGTGGATTTTCATATTGGATTTGTATATAGAAATTTACTAAAAGAAATCTCGAACATAACAAAATGGTCAGACATTGATTCTAAACAACTTTCGTATATTTCTCCGCTTTCTTGCTATTTCAAAATGTGTTTTGAATCGCATGGCTGGAATATGAGTGCCTTGGAGAAAACAGTCCCATTTTCATCACCAATACACTAGTGGGGTTTTTTTGAGTAATATTTAGAGAATGGAACCTGTGTCTTCCTGTGGGAGATTTGTGCCTCTCTGCCAGTGCAAAACACTGCCAGAGCTTGCCAGGTTCAACTCACCGAGGCTGTACTTTGACATCCATTTATGTCAGCACTGCTACTGAGGAAAAGCAACTATTGTCCCACTTGGATGCTTCTTCCCATCCCTGCAATGCAAAGGCAGCAGACAGGAAAGGACAGGAACGACATCTGCTTTCTCTAGTGACCACAACGACCGAACACACCACACCTAGAGCTCCTCTGTTGCTATGTGAATGCTGCGAGTCCCACAAGACCTAAATCACTTCCCCAGTTTCAGCTAAGAGAGTGTTTCCCAATACTGCGAGTGGTATTTTAGCAGCATGGGGTAGGGGAATAGGTGGAAGGACAGATTAAAATTGGGTTTGGCTGCTTGGATATCTGTTAGGAAAGAGCTAACCAGCATCAGGTTCTGTTCAAGTGGAGCTGACACCCATCCCTGTACACTTAGTTTTACAAATAAAATTTGGACCATGAATGCCTTGAGTTTCCAGAGGAAAAAAACAATGTTTTCTAGGTCCTACATAAGCAACAAAAATAAGAAAATCAAACAACAGAAATTAGAAACTTAAACAACAGAAATAAGAAGCTTGCTAAGTACTTCTTTATAACCTAATTCCTCTGGGAAAGGGCCAAAAAACTCTTGCAGTGTTTTCCCCAGGTATCAAGCAAGCATCGAAAGCTTGCATATGGGTGAGGTCCATAGAAAGATGATGCAAGTTGCAGGTACTGCTGAGTCACACTCTCGGGCTGGCTGTTGACAGTTAAATGCCACAAATCCATAGCTAGGGTTTAATAGTATACCACTTTTTTCAGAAAGCCATAAAAAAAGCTTTTTTACAATCACACAAAGCCTCAATACTAACATTTTGGGGTACCCAAGTGTTTTGTGTGAGTAGAAGTGATGTAGGCATTGCCTGTCCTGCCTTTGGCAAGCACACAAGGTCCCCATGGCAAAAACCAACAATTGTTCACCACAGAAAAGTGATGTTACAAAAATACATATTTTCAGCTGCAAAACATGATTAGGCCATGTAACTGCATTAATTTAATTGCCTTTTTGCACAATTTCTATTGCTCTGACATTCCTTTCTCCTATTCACATTTATCTACCATCCGACACACACGCTCCCTCCTTTCCTCAGTACACTTCGCAGGGGCTGAGCCCCTCTGTCTCCCCCCTTCTCACATCCTTGCCTTCGGTGCCTTCCAGCACCTAGCGCTTTTCTTTTGCTTGGCTTTTAGCCAGGCTCCTCCTTCCCTTTTCTCCTCAGTTAGGTCCTATTGTTCATGAAAGGAAATTTCTCCTGGTGACATTTCTCATTGATTTGCAGTCCTACGGGCTTTCCTCATTTCCATCCCTCTCAGCTGTAGAGGTTCCCCGTCAGAGGCAGCTGAGCTGCCTCAGATGATCGGTATTTTTTCAGAAACACCTTCTCTTCCAGTCCTTCTACAGGCTCTGGGCTCACCTTCTTGATGAAGAGCCTAGAAAGCGGTAGGAGCCAGGCATGTTAAGAGCTTGAATTCTTTTGTGCAAAGGCAAGCGATCTTGGCACCTATCCCTATAGCAAGGGCTTTACAGACTTTGAAAACACTGTTAAAATAAAGCTGTTTAAAATGAAAGTTTCTCAGGGCAGGTGGAAACTGAAAATAGTTTCTCCTCTGGGGAGATGGATACAAAGCATTAAAATGGAGGGCAGAAAATGTAACAAAAAGCAGGTAAGTGCAATCTTTGCCCCTCAGCAGTTCTTGCAGAGCGATGCAGGGGGGCTGCCAGCGAAGGGACAGTTAGCAACAGCTTCCTAGGTCACCCCAAACATCACTGGCTGCCAAGTAGGGAGGGGTTTGGTTCTGTTTCTTGCTGTTTCTAACCGAATAGGAAACTGTTTCTAAAAGCAGAATGAAGGTACTTACAGTCATTTCAAAAAGAGGAAAATGCTAAGAACATACCATAGAAAGGAGGCAAATGTTGTTAAACATATAAAGTAACTAGAATCAAAGAGTGACCTTAAAGAGACGAAGGCTAAAAGGGAGATATTTTACTGCTTAGTGCATCTGCTGCTTATCAATCATCTTCAATTAAGTAGTAAGGTACAAGGTCATTACATATTCATGTATCTTCAACAAAGCATAAGGCATCTGTAAAGTAAAAGCAAAAGTTGCATATTTATCCTTATTCTTCAAAAACAAAACAAAAGGTAAATATGAAGATAGGTTACTGAATGTAGATATAATTTCTGAAATCTAGGGCACCGTGAAGTTAGGCATTGCTATCTGACACATAAGAACACAAGTGATTTTAGCTATCAATTTATTAATTTCAAAATATATTAATATTAGTAGAGAAAACACTCAAAAGAAAATATTAGACTAAGATACAAAGTCAAACATCATTATCACCAGATTCCTATGAACATTAGCTTAGAAACTGAATTTGTATCCAATCATTTTGAATTACCTTCCTGCTAAGTACTTTCAAATATCTCAAAAGCAATTTAATAAAACTGTCTAATGCCATGATCTAGCAATGTAATCCTGTAGTAAGAAATCCTGAGCCAGTGCAGAAGTATTCATTGCAGGAGTGGCCCCTTAATTTTTTCTGTGACAGAACATTTTTATTCATATTCCAAATGCTGCTGCCAGAAATTATTTGAACATAAATTTGTTTGTTTTATGCAGTAGCTGCGAGTGATGGGAAGTGCTTGTCTGCTTTCCAGTCTTTAAGCTCTGGCACACAACAATCCAATCAAATTCTAAATGTCAAATTATTCATAATCACAATAAATATGGATTAAAGGAATATCTTTTGATGCAGAATTCTTTGTTCTTAAAGTTTACTGATAATTTTAAATGTTATTAAAAATATCCTTCAAGTTTTGTGGACCTTTCAAATTCAAGGAACATGAAAAAGAATGTGAGAAGTTGTGGAAATTTTCAAGCCATTGTGTCATAGTTTCCAACATTGACTTTGTAAGCCCTGAGCTGAAAAATAGAAAAACTCCACACAGTCTCAGGGTTTCCAGTTTTTAACTTCCTCCTGTTCCTGCTTATTCAAACATCCCGGTTATATAAATGCACCCCCTCTGAGATCATTTTAGGAAATTGTCTTTAGAGACAATTTATGATTTGAAGAATCTTCATTTTGGGTGCTTTTGTACTCCTTCCTTCCTGAAAATCAGGAGCTTTTACAATGCATGCAAGTTGGAACTTCACAACACTAATGCCTAAAATCATTAGTCATTTTTTAAAATCTAGCCAGAAACTATAATCACTCTCCCATTGTTAAATACCAGCTGCTAACCATTTCAGAAATCTTCTAGAGTCCCTAAAATGTCACAATTTAGTCCTTCTGCTTTCATATTAGCTGTTTCCAATACAGGGCTATAAATTTCTAATTCTCCACTCTTTATTTTATGCTTGAAGAGGCAGGTGAATGTGGGAAGCTGATACTAAAATGGCAAGTTCATTTTTTCATTGTTTATCTTCTGTACAAGACTGATCTTAAAAAAAAAAAAAAGGAGGAAAAAAAAAATCAGTAGGCAAAGGCATATTGTAAGTTACATAAAGATTATTTAATGAAGAAATTATAAGTTTCGGTGAGCAAGTCCCACAGGAAGTCAGCAAAATATCTCAAACAGAGAAGACAGCAGGTTTTCTCTTCTCTCAATATGTACTTTTCTTATTAAAAGTACTTATACATATATATGCATGTATGAGTGGGCCAAATTTGTCATTACATACTGATAGCTGCAGCTCTAGCAATGCAAAGCTACCAAACTAGACAATTATAGGCAGTTTTGTCTATGTTTGTCTGAACGTCACTCAAGACAGAGAGCAGTTGGAAGGCATTAGCTGACTGTGGCTTGTAGAAGCATTTGAGGAAGTTATACTTCATGTTTTTCTATTAACGAAGAACTAAACTGGAACAATCAGTGAGAATTTCCCAGAGATACAGATTTAGACAAGGCCACATTTATAAGATGGGTACTCTACCCTCCTGGCAGAGTGGAAGAAAATAAAGCTCAGGAACACAAGTTTTGCAGGAGCACTTGGCTTTTAAAAGTTAAAAGACATTTTTTAAAAAAGAATGAGAAAGACCTGGACTAACTGGTGGGAACATTAATCAATTTGCAGGTAGCATTTCCTTCTGTAAATATGATTTCCTATCAGCCCAAAATGACTGAGAGTGATTAGAGAATTAAAAAAGAAAAAAATGTCTTTTGCTCCTACTGTACATCCACAACAGTTATGTGTACAAGCCATTTTATCAACAACAGAGCCTATGCTGGTGCTGTGAAAGGGTATGTTACATCAAAAATTGCAGGTACAAGAAAGCAAAGATAAAAATAAATCAGGAGGTAACAGATGTGTCCATAAGAAGGGAAAGCCTAAGCCCATTTGATTTTTCTGGTCTCACATCTGTATGACATCTCACATACATCTTTAATACAGTGAGGAAACAGTAAAAATCTTATGTTCATTTTTGGGTTCAATTTCTTTCTCAGGAATCTTTTTTATTATTAGAAATTTTAATTTATAAGAAAATTTACTCTTACAACATCAATTTATAATGGCTGTAGTTTCCCTAGGTGGTACCTTTCTTTACGAATAAAAAGAAATACTGGAAATCTAGTAATCATGTAACAGAAGAACAGCAGTTATACATGTATGGACCTCACTGATCAGACTAAACTCATAACTCTATCATTCCTTAACATTAAGAAAATGAAAAAAAGTTGACAATAAAGTTGAAGTAGATGCAATCTCGATGTAATTAAACCAGGAGTTCCCAAGGATAATGCACTCGCACTGATTTAACTGTCTTCTTGATGAGGGGGACCATTGCTGCTCTTAGGCTGGAAGATATTTCTGAAGGTTTCTGGGAAAATACTTCTTTCTGCAGCAAAGACTAAAACCAGCTGAATATTATTGATTCTCATGAGAAAGCATGAACAAGGTTAAAAATCAATGTTGTAAAGGAGTTTTTCTAAGACAGGGACAACTCTTAGGGCTCTGTTGGTTTGGAAAGGTGAATACACACAATTCCACCGAAAATAAGGAAATCCTGAGAACCAGGCAATACAGCAGGGAGAAAGGGCTCCTTGGGAACAGACCAGTGAGAGCCTGAAGATGTAAGTTGTTAATTTCCATTGGGTTCAGGAAGGGAAGACTTCATCAATTTTCTGTGTAAATACAGGATTGCATCAAATAAAATATCTGGCTTTAGCGTAAGTTTCTATTCCAAATAGAGGGAACCTGGAAAGGCCCCAAATATTAACATGCTACTTGGGCCAATGGGTGATGCTAGTGCCAAAATGAGATAAAAACTTTCCAAGGAGATACATTCGAGCTGCTATCCCTGTTGAATCAAAGCAGAATTAATTGGAGTCCTGATTGCAGAAATGAAAGATGGCTAGAAATAATTTTTAAAAAACAAATAAATTAAAGCAACTTGAATTTCCCAAAACAGCAGAGAAAGAAGCACATTTTTGTTGAAACATCTTCTAAGTCTGTCTGGATACTGTCTGCTACTATAAAGCTACTAAATGTAACGTGACATAAACTAAAGCAAAAAAGTTATTCCCAACAAGACATCCACAAGGGTGTTACATGAGGATGATTATGCCAGGATGGTTCTGCTGGTAAATTTCTAACATAGAAGCATGCTTGTAGCCTAAGAGCTAGATGTAACCCACAATGACCTGAGCACATTTTGCTAATGCTGACTGAGCTGTTACGGCTGTATTAAAAGGCTTAACACAGCTAAAATGAAAATCCATGAAGTGTGCAATGCAATTTTATAAAAACAAGAAACATAGAGGCAGATAAAGACCAAGTTACCAAGTGTCAGGGGGTTTCCCTTAGTAAAATGAAGCCATCCTGTTTTCTTGTACATGATGCCATCTGCTCTGAATAAGCATGATGCTGGGGGGGGGGGGAGGCAAACAAAACAGGAAAAGCAAACCTGGAGATTGCTACAAAGGTAGTGACTGCTACATTTCAATGTAATATTGTCTTTAATTTAAAACAATCAGCAGATGGCTTGCACTACCTGTCAGTTATCAACATACTGTTAAGAGCAACGAAAGCTTACAGCCATTCCTAGAACAGCTCAGAGGACACTATTAAAATATTTATCAATCTTTCCATATCTAAAAACTCATGGAATTTGCCCGCATTAAAAAAAAAAMCAACAAGAAAAACAAACAAACAAACAAACAAATACAATTGCAGAGATCTTTCATTAGTGAGCTTTCCCAGTGCCAATTCTGTGCATAAGCACAGACTTTAGCATTAGGGAATTTGGCTTGAAGTTTGGGCTGCATTGCTGAAAAACCACATCACACACTGGTGCTCAGAAAGAGACATGCTGGAAAGAAATTAGAATTCCCAGAGGTCCCACAAAACCAGTGCTTAGAAGAATAAGAATCATATATATATCATTTCATATACCTAAGGCCTCTGGAATACTGAAGGGCAAAAATCTATGCAAAATTCACATTACTGTATCAAATCCAGAAGCACAGCTTCTGCTTGTAGGATACTTGGTTTTCTGGAGGTACTATTACCTGTAGTATTTGAGTTTGCATTAGTAAACAAATAGGCACAAAATTCCCATGAAAGATATTTTAAATTGCTAATTATTGTTTTTGAGACCTGCTGTAGAATGCTTTTATTTTGTTTCTGTACTTTTTTTTTTTTTATTTCCTCCACTGTTCCTGTGTAGCTGAGCTTTATGGCTTAAGAGTTTAACTATTTTGCCCCTTGCTACTTGAATGCAATCTACATTTTTAAAAGGTATTATTGTCTGTATCCATTGCAACATTGTCCTTGAAAAGCATAAGATTGAGAACCATTAAAAATACCCAGGGCCTTACAAATGCCCTGAGTTGATTTGTCATGGTATGACCCTAATAGAGTAAAAACTTCCATTAAACTTACTTAAAAGTCCCAGTATACTAAAATAAGATCTGATCACCATAATATGAGTAGGCAGGGTGCTTAACCATCTGAATGTAGGATAAGATAGAAATAAATAACTATATAGGTTGTATGAATTTTTTGTTAAAAATATACAGACACTAGATTACAAATGTATATTTCATATGTATAGCTGACAACCTATTTTACTTGCTCAGAACTACCCAAGAAAAATGTTGATGTTTGCCCTGAATCCCTAGTTTCCTGTGAAGGGGGAAAYGCAACACTTCATTTGTGCATTAGAATTATATACTACAGGATCCAGACAAAAGCAGATTAGAGAAATGTCTATATGTGCCAGCATCACGTTGCAAGTGAAGGAGACTCTTCACTGGAACAAACAAACAAACAAAAAAACCCTCAAAAACCCAACCTCTTACTTGAATGCTTTTGAGGTGCTTCACAGAGTATCTGAAATGCGTCTGTACAAGCACTGAATTTTAAAGAGGCAATAGGAAGAAAAGCAAATAAAATCTGTAAGAATGAGGGTATTGTCCCCAAAGCCTTGGGTTATATTTGGTCATAGCATATACACTCCCCCAACAGAAAGTCCTCTACCAACAAATTTTCAGTCTTTTTTACAACTGTGACATGCATTATTTATGGTGTTATTTCTTCCTTTTCCCTGTCCAATTAAGTATTCTTGAACTTTACAGTGTAGCGCTACATTTTCTGTTGGGTCTTGAAGGATTTTGTGACTGTGCTTATGAATA
Source organism: Phoebastria nigripes (assembly GCA_035582835.1). Lineage (NCBI taxonomy): Eukaryota > Metazoa > Chordata > Aves > Procellariiformes > Diomedeidae > Phoebastria > Phoebastria nigripes. The sequence goes on from JAYKAV010002953.1 coordinate 529,150, forward strand.
AATTCAGGAACATAAGAAACTGAGGAACACAACAATTAGGTCATAGGAGATTTTTTTTATGTTTTCCTATGTTTTTTCATCATAACCCAAAGCACCACTTTGGTTCCAAATGGGAGAAATATCCATTTGGGCAGCACAGATAAAATGGGTATAATCTGACATTTGCAGACAGTAGTTGGATTTCCACAATGTAACATGAAAATAGTTCCAAGGCCAAGAATTTCTTGAATATGATTTTGCCTTTGTTGAGCTTCAATTTGAAGTAACTCATATTCATGAAAGATTGGATATGAATTTTAATCAGCTAAAGCCAARTAGAGCCACTTTTGTCATGCTAAATGGTACCCAGATCCACAGATAGTCCACATAAGCATGGCCATCAGTCAGAAGATCAACAACTATCCCAACATCCATCATCTGAATGAGCTGCAGATTCACTCTCTCGCATACAGATAACAGTGGGAAGCAGTATTCATTTTACAAACATGCAAGAATGGGAAATGCCAGGGTCTTTTACTTGGCAGGTGATGCAATACAATAAAACGAGGAAAAACAAATAATACTTTTAATTACTTTAGATGGCATCTAGTCATACTATGCAGGTATGTTACATGACTGGGTGATTACAGTCACATGTGAAAAAAAAAGTAGAGCTAAAGAGTACTACAGGAAAAGAATATGGACTTTTTTTACTTAATGCTTTATTTTTCTGGAGTAGAAATACAATACTTTTGTTTAGGTTTATGTAGGAGGTGCACACCATTATGGATTATTTCATCAATTTATAAGGAGAAATTTCTAAATGGATTTTGTTTATCTAAGTCTGCATGTCTGAAGTTTAAAACCTGTTCTTCCCTCCCCTCCAATACTGAGAAAAATGAGTGAATATAAAATACAGATTTAGCAACACCACCCATTCTGTGGCCATCTAAATTTATTAAGGAGATGAGTTTTTACATTTTCACATTTTAATTGCACCAGAAATAGCTACAAGTAGTTGTATCCTGTAACTGAAGTGATCTGATAATTGCTAGTAGCTTTAGTCACGAAAGTGAATTTGTAAAGCCATGCTGAAAAATAGTACTTACAATATTTATTGAAATTTGAAGGAAATTTATGCAATCAAAATTGACTGGTTTTATCCAATAAAGTTATTTTATTTTGCCTGTGGTCACTTAAAAAAGGACTGGATTCACATCGATATGGGACTCATTACAAACCTTTTAACACAGTGGTGGATTAACTTCTAATATACATGCAAAATTTGTCAACATTTGGTATTTAATTAATTGACCCATAGCAAAATTCAAATGTTTTTCTCTTTTCGTGTTCTTTTCCCATTTTACAAGTGTATGTGCCCAGACATATGTTATATAATGTATGATCATTGTCCATTATTGCTAGTTGACTTTTATGAATCCATCAAATCATTTAGAGAGCAGCATATGATTTTTATATTAGTGCTCGATGTTCATTCAATTTCTAGTTTGCTTCTGCATGTAGACAATAGTACATGACAATCACTCTGCACTATAAATTGGTTTAAAACCTTGATTAAAGCATTTTTAAATAGCACATAAGCAAAAAAGGAGATATTCACTATAAGTTAAATTTCAGTATTAGTCAACGGTTGGGCGGTGAGAAAGGGAGAGAAAAAAAGTCAAACCAGCAGTGACTTTTTTCTACAAAGAAACTACTCCCACACACAAGGCAACTGGGGTTGGGACAGTAATTTAAAATTAATGTATTAGTCTCTTTTGTGCTAGCATAAATATCATTAGCTTTCAGATACCATCATAATGACAGACTAATATTAGAACTGGTTGCAAATATGTGTATTGTGTCCCTGGAATGAGCTTATTTTTGAAGCCATGTGAATCTTCAGAAATTACTAGGATGTGAAAGGACATTTGCATGTACAGTTTTGACCTCTTGTCTTGCTCTTTGCCCATTAATGTATCTCAGCTGGTTTGTCTTTTAACATTCCAAAACTTTCAGTAGCTTTCAAAGCTCAACTTTTCTCAAAGAAAACATGCTGCTTTTCCTTTCTCCTCCCACTCTAAACTCTGCACAAGCTTGCTAACAGATTTAAAGATATACTGCACCAAAATGGTCAGATGGTACCAGGCTGAAATGCAAATGTTAATGTTTCATGAACTGCCAGGAAAGTAAACAGTGCCTGTATCTCAGTGGAAATTTGGGATTTTTTGTAAGTGTTTAATCTTGGTTGTCAACAACATGTTGGGTCATTGACTTGTAAAACCTTGAAACAAAGATATTTATTTTTAGACATTTAAAATATATATTCTACTATTTCTTTCTCTGCAAGAACCACACTTGCTAACTACTGTAATTTAAATTTTAAAAATTGGTAGAAACAGGTTTTTTTCTAAGAGAGATTCATATATGCTTATATATACTGGAACAGTAATTTCAATGACATTTGGCATCATTTTTATAACCCACTTTTTAATTGCCTTGTTCACGAATAACTCGGGTCACTTCAAGAAAGAGCCAAAAGAAAGTCTGTTTCATATCCATTCCCAGAACAGTATCTAATGCTATAAAATCAATGCAGAACATACTAAAAGCAGGATTATATAGTCTGAATACTTACACGCTTTGAAAACTTCAGGTGTAGATATGGACTTCATTGGCTAACATCAAGTGTCAAAGAGAAAAGACTGATACTTATATTTTTGAAGATTCATGGTGCTGAGAGGGAAGGGAATGAGGTACACACTGGGTGCCCCAGAATCTTGAATAAGTACTCAGATCCACCATGAAATCCAAATAAATAGATGTTTGTATATAAATACCAAGCAGCAATACAGAGGTAGAAAACACACAAATACTATATCGTTTATGTACCAATATTCTGCAGAGAAATATATACGCGTATGAACACCGGCAACTTTGTTTAATCTAGCATAATGAGTCCTGTATCCAAAACTAGATCTCCTTTTTCCTACTGAAATGCAACTAACAGTTTAACATGTACTAGATAGATATACATCACTTGACAAATAGGTCATTATACTGTTAAATTTCCATATAAGAACAAAGGAGATGAGAAACTTTCAAAGTACTTTTTCCTTTGCTTCTTTCTAACTGGCATTACCTGTTCAGTTCATGATAGCTAAAGTAAAAGAAAATCAAACCTCTCAAATTAAGTTACTCTCTACCTTTGTAGCTGTCCTCACAACAATCTATCATCCAGAAGCATCATTAGAATCAGACATGTCGCGCTGACAGAAGACATTGTTTATTGCATCGGACCAGAAAAGATTTTAATTAAACCATTTAAGCACACTAAAAAATCTAATGGCATCCCAGAAAGGCAGGACACGTTGGGATGTGGGGGAGGGAGTGTTATGTCTACAGGCTGTCTTTCAAATTTCCAAATAGGGAAAAATAAAGCAGATGTTTAAATCAAATGTCCTTAACCTCTTTGTAGCCAAGTACTTACCAAGAAAATTTCTAAAGCTCTTTGCGTCACTGGTAAGCATTGATTAATACTGTACTAGTCTTTGGCTTTGCCCCTTCAAGAGGTGGCTCTCATGACTTGGGGCTGCCCTGGCCATAAATCACTAAGCAGCACTCTGCACAGCGTCACAGAGCAGGAGAGAGGTTGCCGCTCCACGCTATGCATGTCTGCCACCCCATCTTAGAAGTCCTCATCCAACTTACATGCTGTGACCCAACACAGATGAGGTTCATGCTTTGAGTGAAGACATCTACTGACATGAACAACTACATGTGCCTTTCTCCAGTGGCAGAAATAGCTGCTTCTGTTTAAGTCAGTGCCACAGGCTGCATGCAGTATTGGCAGCCGGTCTATTCAACACAAAACAGTCACGAAGGCTGAGTTCTTACAGCAACTTAGATTTAGTGTGTATGCTTTACAGTAAGGGATCTTCATTGTATTGAATCTTGATAATACTGCTGCTTACCTAAATTACCACAACTGTATATGGCATTCCTTCTCCTACTTGCAATGAACTGCCAGCACCTTAAAGCCTATCTTTTCGCAAAGTTATTTCAGCCATTGATATGCAGCAGTCATGATCTTGCTGATGGACTCAGACATTACCCACTATTAGTGATGTTGCTTACTGTGGCTGACGTAACAGGATTCAAGCAAGTCAACTGCTCATTTTCAAGACGCCTACAGATATACATACACAACATTTTCGTGACTGTATGAATTAAAGGGTATCTATACCAGATAGCTATAACCATTGTGATTATTAAAATGAGGCTAAACAGTGGAACTAAAGCACTACCTCAAGAATATAAAGCAGTATCAAAGAAGGTACAGCAAATCTATCCCACTATCCAGGGGGTACTTTCAAAGTTAAGTAGCTCACCAGATTTCTGGGTGGGCATATAAAAATGTTTCCATTTAAATGCGCAAGGAGCTTATGCTGTGGTTTACTTCCAAACAGAAGGTGGCCAGCCATCGGAGCGTTTGGAGCTGCCAGGCATGTACAAAGTCACATTTGGTTTCTGATTCAGCAGGGGCRTTTATTCTCATCATTAAGATTAGCTACTTCTTGTTCCCTTGATGAAATTGAATGTGCTTAAAATTATGCATATGATCTTTCTTAATCTTTCAAGAATACCCTCACATACAGGTTTTGCTTTTATGACCGCTGTTGCAATTTTAAGATTGCCAGCCGCTTCTGCCATAGTATTTGCTCTGAGAGGTGAGATGATTCTCACACCCCTTCTGAACAGCCTTTTCAGGCTCAGCTATTTCCCAGGACTTCTTGTTATAATTATTGTTTTTGCCCAGATGCAAGAAAGCGGAAGGCAGCTGCTTCTGCAGGCAGTGTCAGCAGGGAGCACTTCTGCACAATTCCCAGGCCCTTGGCCAGCAGGGGAGAGCTGAAGACCCAAAGTCCCCCACTTTCCAGGATTCTCCAAGATTGATATCATTGCTCCCAACAGCCTGAGAGACATGTGGAGCCTCTCTATTCAATTATTTGTCCTGTATAGCAGCATTTAAGTAGGATTATGACTTAACTTTCCTCAAGTAACAAGGGTCCTTGCCAGTCTCACCTATCAGTGACCTGAGAATTGATTCCTGCTGTGCTATTTCCTGTCGTCATTTTCAGCCTCCCTCTTGAGAGCAGGATGGAAACTCAAAATAGAGAGAACTTTTGTTTTTCAATGCAGTGCACAGAGCGTCTTCCACCGAGACAGCCTCTGCCGCCATTCCAAGACAGTACTCTTCCTACTAAGTCAATATTCAAATACTGAAAATGCCACCACCACAACCATTTTAGCCCCTGCCTCCCTCAATTTCCTCAGTAAGCAAATTAGATTAACTGAAGGGACAGTTTCATATCTGGTTAAAGGGGCAATGCTACCCCTTCCACCTTTGCCACGTGTTCCCATTACACACACACACTTCTTGCTAGCACTGGCTCCCACTTGGCCACAAAGGCAGTGCATCAAGGTTTTAACCAGATGGAAACTTTTTTTTTTAATGGTTATTTTTCAGCCAGACCACTTGCCTAATCCAGTTTACCACACAACTGCTGGTGACAGCATGGAGGAGGTAGAGGAAGCACAGTGCCCAGAAAACACATCTCTCCAGGAGGCTCAAAGCAGCTGTGAAAAACACAGCTTCAGTGAGAGATTTCACACAAACCCAGATAACTGAAGAGGCTGCTCCCAGGGGCGGGGGTGGGTCTCCTCACCAACAATTTTCTCCCCCCACTTTCTAGCCAGAAGCTTCCCTTGGTTCAAGGGAATCCCCTTGTTTCATTTGCAGCTGGTTCAACTCGCAAAAGGGTCAGAGAAGCACCAGAGTCAGCACAGGGATGGGAGACATTCCTCCATGACAGGAGTCAAGGGAGAAAGGAGGGAGCAGGACCGGCCCTTTGGCAGCCACAAGCCACTGGGACATTCAGGTGCCTCGTACAGCTTACCCCCAGCCCTGCCTGGTGGCACCTTGCCGGCCTCAAGGAAGCGAGAACCAGAAGGGCTCCATGCTAGCTGTGTTTTATCAAACACCCCCCCCAGAAATAGGATATGAGGTAATTAAAATAAAACTTGCTCAGGTTGTCTACGGGCAAGAGACTGTCAGAGGTAGGGAGGATCCTGGAAGACCCCCCTACTCCCACCTCAGCAAGAGCCTGGTACACAGGCCATGGTGGAGAGGTCTGCTCACTTAAGGATATACCAGGTAGCAAAACCAGATTGTTTAGGTAGGAAAAGATGAACTAGGAAGAAATTGCACATAACCACATGGCCAAGGGAGAGTCTTGTTTTCACAACAGTGTTGTTTTAATAAGCTAGACACAGAGGGGCACCACTTGACTCAAATCACCTGCATGCAGTTATTGGAAGGGGAAGCAGGTAGCTGGAAGCAGCAGCTGGCCTCAGATGTGGTTCAGCCCTGTCGAAGCGCAAGATTATTAAAAGAAGCTGCCAGTGTAAATCCTGTTAGATGTCATTATTAAACTGGGTCCAAAACTGGTCAACAGCCTAGCACATGCCCACCTTGGTCTGAGTCCTGGGGAAAGGTCAATTCATAAAGCATCAGTTCCGCTTCCAGCAGAGCCTCGTGCTGAGGACATTTCTGCAGCATGTCCTGTTTCTTGGAGACAGGTCACTGGTGTCTTGACTACAGACTAGAAATATTTTCCAGGCCATTAATTCTTAGATGTGGCCAAAAATGGAACTTCTGACACTTCAATATTTCCCTTTGTTCTGAATCAGAATGAATAGTTGCAGGTTTCCCATAAAAGTAAAAATAAAGTGTTTTGGAACCACTAAAGCAGTATCATTGACATGCCTCATTTGGGCCTTTTACCTTATATTAAAAACATCAAAATAAGTTGATTCAACTTTGCCAAAATTTTTTATACATTCTTAATCATTGATGAAGCACAAGGAGTCCTGCAAAACAATCTGTTTTAATTGATGAAACATTTTTAGAGATAAATGGTTCTGCTAGAAGATATTCAGCTGGCTCTTCTGAATTCTCTTTTCTAAAAGAAAAAAAAAAAAAAAGTCAGAGTTCCTAATCTTGCAGCCCACATCAGCAGCAGGCTCTGCTGGTTTTTGCTGAAGCTACATTTCTAGTGGTCATAGTTGTATTTTTCTATGTGGTGACTTCCTTCCTTTTTCAAACACTAAAACCCATTTTAATTTGCTTAAGCATATAGGAGTGCATTACTATAAAGATATGGGAAGTGGTTTTATTTTCTGTGTTCCAGTAAGTGTCCTTTCAATAAGGACATGCAAATATAGAGCTCAGCCCACAGAGCATTACACTGTCAGTGAGGAAGATAATATAATTTTTGAAAGAACCTTGGAAACCTCTCATCTCTCCATCAGGTCAAACTAAGACTAATGGGGACACCAGTGTTCTAGGAAAAATAACATGAACTTTCCCATTACATGCACTGAAACGACAGATTTATGTTGCAGATCAAGCTTTAGTGTCTTAGACCAAGGCTATTTCTGCAGCCAGCTTTCAGGGAGGGGACCATTCATTCAGCATGTGAGATTGAATACAACAGGTTCAAAAAAGTCTTGGATAGCCAAGTGTGAGCAAGCAGCTCCTGGGGTATAGAATGGGCTGGAAACCCTAGGTCATAGACAAATAAATCATAGGCAAACCCACTCATAGCATATATGAGAACAAAGGATCAACTAGTTTAATCTTTCATTGGAGCTCTTTCAAAGCAAAAATGGTTAACCTTAAATGTGTGCACTTCAGATACTATTGCAAAAGGCTGTTTCCTCAAAATAATGTAAACCACAGGGATTCACTGAGCTACCATTGCAGAAAAATATCTTTCTCTCAAAGCAAAAATACGTTTCTAACATCTTAACAGTTAAATAAATGTGGCAGGGTATGCAGTACAGACTCCTCAGCCTTGCAGTTCTGGCAAAACAATACAGTAGTTCAATGCATATTAAACCTAATCCAATCATTCATAAAAAAACTTGGTTTTCACTTGAAATGGAAGAGCAGCAATACTACAAACAGATCACCATCAATGGTGCTAAAGTAATCCTGATTGTCCTAAAAAATGTAAAATACTCTACTGCTCCTTCCAGCATGATAGACATCTAGACCTCAAACACCCATAATATGTTGAACACAGCTCTTAGATAGTAACACATTAGATGAGCAGTTTTGTTTAACTAAAACCACGCCTGAGGACAAAATACCAGCAGCACTTCCTGATGGTTGACAAATCCACAGCGGACCAAGAAACCCATCCCCAACAGTCCTACTTACACCAAGCATTTCCTGAATATATTCCCTTGCTACTAACACTGCTACCAACACAACTTCATTTGTACTATGTGAGGTCTTACATAAGCCAAATGCAGAGATGGCTGCTGTGAAATCTTAGAGATATCATGTATATCAACAATTCTGGTGCTACTAGCATGACTTATCCTTGATGCTTTTCCAAAGTAGTGAAAGCATAGTGTCTAAGCAGTAAGGAGAAGCCCCAGTGAGTGCAGACAAAGCCAGAGCGACTCTGCACATAGCAATTGGCCTCGTGTCATTGCCACCACTCCCACACTCAGACCTGAAAGGTCAAAAGTATATTAGAACTGTTAAGCACCTGCGCTGGATTACCAGCTCAGGATAGATAAGACTGCATCGCCTAGCTCTAGCTGGCATGACTGTTAACAACTAATCTTGTCCTTACAGAGCAGCTCTGCAACAAACAGGATTGCTGCCCATCCCTGCTTTCACATTAAAGCAGTAGGCTCGCCTATCTGAAATGACAGCAGCTGTTTCTTATACCACTTCTATAACTGCGACTTTAGTTTCATTGCAGAATATCAACATTTGTGTTCAACAAGTATGATTCACCGTGTTTTGAAAGTAACAGAGATAGAATGATAGAGGCAGCATAGCATGATTCACCTCAGCCTTGAAACTGCACAGAGCTGTTTCACTAGAATTATGCTACCAGCATTTTTTACCTCTGAGAGATTTATTATGAACTGAGAAGACTGTAAAATAAACATTTACAACCAAAAATTGACCCATATAGTTTGACAATTCTTGCCACAAACTGCCAACCCTGAAAAAATAAATGATGATTTTTTTTTTATTTCAGCCAAATTCTAATTACACTTTCACAGAAGCACATTTCCTTTCCTTCTTCCTTCAAATTTGTCTCTGTCTTCACCCAGCCTTCTGTTGCTGATTTCTTTCATTTTATTATCTGGAAGATAGATTTGAGTGGTGCTTTTAAATTTTTCTATGTTCATTAAATTGCATCCTTTGACTATAGATATGGCACCCCTAAGCCATATTTTTAAATAATTTTAAAATAATTAATATTTCATTTTTGCATAACTTTGCTCTTTTTTTCCTCTTTATTAGTAATTTATCCGTTATGCATATAATAGCACTATTATTAAAAGCTAAATTAAAGCCTCATTGGGGTAGGTATCACACAGGGTTTTTTCTTCAAAGACACTAAAATCTGAATAAGCTAGATAAAATGTGGAAGAAAATAGGAAAACATTTTTTAAAAATGCTATTTGAATAAAATTATGAATAAGAAATGAGCATATGAACAATGACTCAGCAAAACGCTTATGCACAGACCCCAGCAAGCGAACATATCCTCTTGTCTTCAATGAGAATGATTTAAGCGCATGCCTATATGCTCTATTGATTCAGGCCTCACACGTCTTGCCTGAATTCATGTGAGATCTGAGTCTTGGCCATAAAGCCCTGCTTCCCCTCCCAGAGAAGCTTACACTTGTCAGTAATGCCAGACCCGAGACAGGCATCACAGCTCTGAAGCCTGACCTCTCCTGTTTATTCATAACAGGTCTAAAACTGGTAGCTGCCGAAAAATTTCCTCAGTGACCCTGCTGAGATTCTTTAACCCTTATCCTCAGCTTTTTRGATGGGAATATTTTAATCCTAACGCCCCTTTCAACCTTTTCCTCTCTAATGAAACTGTTCATCAGGATGACACTTCTGTAGTAGGAGTCCATGCCTTCATAAATATGAACAGACACCACCACGTTGCTTCACATAAGTGAGATATCACTAAAAGCAGCAAGATTTAATTTGAAAGGCCCTGTAACACAAAGACACAGGATTTGAATTAGGCTGAAGTACAGGGAATTGCAATTTCAGTATGTAATACAGTTACAACCTGTTAATCTGCTATGCAAACTGGTCTCACTATAAAGCCACTTTGCACACAAAGTGCTCTTGCTACCACTAGATGTCAGTTTTACACACTTTAAAATGGATAAATACCTTAAAAATAGTGATTCTCCGTTCACAATAGAAACATATTTCTTTATTATGCCATTCTTTCTGGCCTGACCTTTAATTTTAAGGATTCCACATTTTATTTACCTTCTTCTCTTCTGCTTATCTCCCCCTGTGGGGCACAGTTCTTTATCTAAGAAAAAAAGAGCTAAAAAATTTCCACTATGCACTTATTCCATGATTTACTAAGTCTGAGACACTCTGACGGTTTTTGCCAGATATCATTGGTAAAAGTCTATAGCTCAGGTTGTATTTCTAGAGGATAGCACTGAGATCTTACTCTTATTCCATAAGGACATTTTTACTAAGAAATGCCGTATCTTCTCTGACTAATTACAGATAGTCTACTATGCCAGTTAACAGAGGATATCATTAACATGTATTATTACAATTCTATGATTTTTCAGATTTTTACTCGCATTGACTGCCTAAATGTAGATCATTTTTATTTACACTCCAAATTTCTGTCTCTCAGAAATGAAAAATGTAGCTGTAGATTCCTCCTAATCCTGGCTTCTTGCAGGTCTTTTTGTCAATACCAAACAGATTCCATAAATATAAACAGGTCTTAACATAAAGAAGTTGATCATACTGAATACAGAGCTTTTGTAATATATTATGCATTTACTTTGCCATAACAACATGAAACTGCTTTACATCAAACAAATCTGGGTCTTTACTTCCCGCCAAAAAAATTGAAGAAAATTAGGAGGAGGTCAAATTCATTATACCATATCATGTTCAAATATATATACATAAAGGTATATATATAAATATATATATACACACACGCACAGACACACACAAAAAGCAACAAACTCATTTCACAGCAAACCTCTCCAAACTGGTCCATGCTCAGAACGGGCAATGTTTCAGAATGTAACTCAGCATTATTGTAAGGTAATGACAAGACTGACACCTTACACACGCAGCTTTACTGCTCAGATATTGACAGCTTACCTAGCAACACAGTATGTTTGTTTATCATAAAGTCAAGGGAATCCCCTCATCCTCATTCACATCAAAATTGGACCTTTTCAGACTCCTACCGATCCTTCAGAGCTCTCCTGGATTGTTCAGGTATTATTTGCACCTGCAGCCATAACCATCTTATACAGGTGCTTACCTACAGGGAGGGGCTGAAAAGTAAGGAAGGGGAAAGATATGTGCTTATGTGAACTTCAAAATATAGTTGAAAAGACTGTATCATACAATCAACTATATCAACAACCTTCTTCAAAGACATCTAAAAACTTTTTTGAGGCAATAACTCTGTTAAAATATCCCTTAGCACAACCTCAGCTAGGAACAGTGACAGCATGACAAAAAAATCTCCAAAGCAAACCTGGAGGCCAAAACACGTCAGGTCCCATGACTTCTGACAGCCGCATTTGTGAATTAAATGCCTTCCTTAGAGAAGTGCTAAACCTGTGGCAGGTGAAGGTACCATATATGCTACACACTGTGTTACAATGTTTTATCCCATTCAAGAGCCCCATTCAAGAGCCCCATTCCCTTTACCTTCCTACCACACTTACTCAGTTTCCTCAAACCAGGACTCCCTTTCCATGTGAACTACCCCTTATCCACCTACCAGTCATCCCTTACATGTCCCCAAGCCTGCAAAATGCTGTAAGTCCCACCCAGTCGAGGCATGTAAGCCACATGCACATGTGCTGGCCATTTGCGAAGCACGTGCACAGAACCAGAGCACCTCAGACATGCCAGGTCACTGTGCATGTACTGCACAGTCCATGTGCATGAGTCAGTCTACACTTTTCCAGACAAAAACACATAAAACCTACTTACAGGTCTGCAGCTCCAGATTGTACTGAAATTTAGCTTCTCTCTGCTTTTGATGTAAGGCTCCCCCTTCCTCAGCACCCATGCTGGAAAGCAGCTACAGCAGGATCGGCTCAGATCCAAGACATGCCTCTGCAAGTAAAGGAGTGAGAGACACACCTCAAACATTGGCACCACTGCAGCCTTTCTCCCCTTCCATGAYGCCATCTGCAGAACAAAGCTGGCTGGCTTGATTTGCAAGCTAAGAGTTTAGGTTACTGTTAGCTACTGAGCTAAGTTAAGTGAGCTACTGAGAAAGTTGATGTCAGGTGAATGAAGCAGCCTGTAGAAAAGAGGAAATCAATAGCTGGTTTGAAAAGAACATAATTTTTATATGCTTTCTAAATTGCACTCTAACATGAAACTGTGACTACAAAAAACCCAAACACTCCAATCTGTCCCTTTAGTTCCTCATTGTATATTTGGCAACACGTATTCATTTGCAATATATTCCATTCATGCCAAAATGAATCACTAACAATGTATATCATAAGCAACAACAGGAGCAATGGATGATTAAAACCTGGAAGAATTAGTCATCTTATAGAAGCTACCATGTAATTCCAAAAATGCTGAGTTTGCAAGATATTTTTGTACTCTTTCCTAAGACCAGAATTTTGTTGCTAAAATGCAGCAGCAGCTCTTAGTTGCAATCAATGGTGCAATTTACTGGGGGGGGGGGNAAAAAAAAAAAACAAAACACAAACATACAAAGTAAGAAAAGATAGCTTTCAGCTGGACCCATAGATGCTAATCTCCTCAAACTTCAGGGAGGTTCATAGCTTAATCCCCTTATTGAAGACTCTCTCAGAAAAAAAAAAAAAAAAAAAAGGAATCCTTAAAACCCTCTATATAAAACATTCACCAGTATAGGAAGTGCTTAGATCCATAGCTTCCTCCTCTATCTAGCTCAATTGCTAGTTAAAAAAGTGCTCGACCATACACACAGCACTTGCCTGTGTGGAAAGAGTTGCCTACAGCAGTATACTGCTTAAGCAGCAGATTACAGCAAACATCAACTTGGAAGGGCAGTGAAAATTACACAAGCTATTGGGCTGCAATCACCAAGCAATTATACCTCAGCAATCTTAATACACTCAAGAAAAGGTTTAAATAGTCTATTTTGCAAAGAAAAGGGAGTGAACAAAAATCAAATCCTTACAACAAAAAGCATCACTACTTCCTCCTCTTATTTAGAAGGTGCAATAACAGGGGAGGAAATAGCCCTAATATTGCTGGTCATTGATCTGCAGAGGCAATTTGGTGAGTCATCATTACAGCTGACAAAGTCTGAACGAGCCCAGATGGGCATGTACGTCAATCAGACAGCTCAATATAGTTTTAAATTTCCTCAGGAATTTGGTGATTTCTAGATCTGCTAGATCATCTGCTATTTACCATACGCACTACATGCAGATACGCAGCTGCTTTTTGTTACAGTATAATTACAGGCTAAGTATTAAATGTAGGGGGTTCTCTAGTGTCTGAAATGGCATATTTTCACAACAAATATATCAAAGAACTTAAAGAAATGCAGAGATTCACTTGAATTTAAATACTGACTGAGGAAATATGTTTTCTCTGAGATCTTACATGTTCTCCACTTGATCTCCTTGTCTCATACGCTTGTTACTAGTGTCTCATTTTGTATGCCTGATACAAACTCATCTATCATGCTGATGAGACAGTGAGAGAAAAGGCAAAACACTTTGGAATGGGACTGATGGCTGGGGGGTTATTCAGAAAAACAGATAGAGCTGGGCAAACATCAATCATATTACAATGAACTCAGCATCACTGAAGTCACTGGAAAGTATCCGTTTCAGGGATTTCACATCCATTACAGGTGTGCCTAGGAAGTCTCAGGAAACAAGCAAATTGATTTCCTCTTCCTGACACAAAAATAGAAGGAGAGTTAGAATTGCACCTATTAAATGGACATGTTTTCAGCCTGACCTATCCCCTGTTGAAATCTATGCTGAGAAAGAGGGCATTTTAACATTAGCAGGTTTCTGGACTGAAACCATGCAATCACACACTCGGTCCAAGTACAATCCAGAGATTTTACTGGAAATTTTGCACTAAAGGAAAATCCATAGATAAAAAAAGGTTTAATTTAGACTAGCTTAAAGCTCTGACTTATGAAGTTGGGCTGCAAGCTGTGCACTAGCTTGAACATCAGAAGTACTTCTGCTGCTTTAGTGCGGTGCATGGACTCTTTGGCATGTTGAGGTGAAAGGTATATGGAGCTACTATTGAAATGATTTGGCTAAACTGTTTCCAGTACCCAAGTTAGCTTGTGCAGCACTAGAATGGGCACTATATGTGCCAAGGTGGCACACTAAAAATTCTATTTCTTTTCCATCCCCAGTTTTTCATGGGTTGAGGAGTCATGCAGAAGTCTAACATAAGAACAGACCAAACTGGGACTTAATAGTCTCCCAACCACTGTTAAAGTAATCTTCCTTCAGCCATTGTTACACTAGTCCGCTGATTTCAGTAAAAAACCCCAAAGAAATTCTGTGGTGGAACTGGAAAGAGACCATATAAAATGGCTTGCTTATTGCTTTTTGAATGACTCATTAACCAGCATAATTTAATCTGCCACATGCCCAGTTAAGTTCCGGTTTAACAATGTAGTGTGTGCTACCAGCTTTCCAGAAATGTTACAACAGGCCAGTAATAAAAAGTTAAGCATTAACCAAGATGAGACAACCATGTAGCTACAAAACTAAAAACTATTTTTTAGGTCTTTGTTTAGTTCACTATTAAAAATATTATGCAATTCACTTAATGAATTGGTCTTGATTAAATTGATCTTTATTTAAAATATAAAACCTGTTTTCTCTCTTTTCAGAATGTATCAGATTATGAGCTGAGCCGATTCAAAATAACGCACCAGCCGTAAGTTTCTCATTATTTTCTGCTTCCCCATTAAATGACGAATACTCTGTTGTACTCTGACAGTTTCTCTGTTAATAAATAAGGAAAAATGAGAATTGAAACCTCCTGCTCATGTGAAGGGCATTAACTGATGGGGGTGGAACTTCCTCAGGATTAGGACCCTGGAAGGTTTACAAGAACTGTGGTTCAGATCAGCTGACAAGAAAGTCTCTTCTGCACCAGCTGCTGGGTGATATTCTTCCTCAGAACAGACAGGGACAACCTTAATATTAGGAAAAGTACAAGTTCAATTTCTTCCAGAATACAAAAGCTCTTTACTTGTATAGTGTATGAGACCAAATTTTCAGAATTGGTTCATCTGCTGCTCAGGGATCAATTTAAGTGATCAGATTAACAAAGTGCTATGCTGAAAGTAATTTAAATAGAATTTAAATAGAGTACTGAATAAGCAAATACAGGTATAATAGGAAATGCCTTCATGTAATTTGTGACAAATCAAGTTAATTTAGAAGGATATCCTTAATGTTCAAGTATATTATTTCTCTTGTATTACTGCACAGAAATATACTAGGGAGTTTTCTCTATGAGCCAATGAAACCAAGAAGAGTTCAGTTTAATATGGAGTGAGTTGTTCTACTTCACTTAATGGTTGTTATTATTCCATTTAGCATTTTTTTTCCCTAGCTAGGAAAACATTATATCTATTTACGAAACCAGAATTGTTTTTCGAATCCCACTCTATTGGTAAGAAACTGGAGGAACTTGGAGGAATTTTTACCCATTAAAGTCCTATTCCCATTGATAAGAATTTGATGAGAGCATAAGTTAATATTCTTCTGGGTTTGTTTTAATAATTAACTAGATGAGTAAGGAAAATATCAAAGGACTTTCTTGCAAAGTAATTAAGTCTAATGGGACATCATTTTGAGAGAAAATGTAGAGAGCATGAATATGAAGTTAACAAAGGGTGTGATCTCTGTTTCTGTGATATACATGAATCTGATCTACTACAATATTGGGGCAAACAGAAACCTACTGAACTGAGACCAAGAGTTGCGCTTCTACTGATGTGTGCATTCAAGCTTTGGTTTCCCAAATCATAAATTGGAATAACAAAGGTGTTTTGTAATATGAATTCTGTTGTCAAGTATAAAACAAAAGACCAGAGTAGATCAAGTCCAAAGTAATAAAACTCCTGAAATGCACAGTGTGGATGTCACGTCCCTAGCACCAACTTTCACTCTAAAATGTGTTGCTCTTACATCTTACTACTTGCTATTGCAAAAATTGTCTGAGTTTCTAGCACTCGAACAGTTTGCGTGTTCTAACTGGGAAAGGTCTACATTGATCCACCTAAGCCAGATGAACAAGCCTGTTCAAGCCTATTCATACAGCAGGTAATCCCCACTGGACCAAAACACTAAGGACAGATAAACAGAAAAATAGTAATTGCCAGACACCAAAATCCTGTGTTAGGTCCCCTGATGTGCCACCATCAAAAGCTCTTTGTCTTTCCCATTCTAGTTCTCACTAGTGCAACACTTGGTGTTCCTCTTTTCCATAAGAAAGATTTTGAGTCTAGAAGGCTATAAATGCTCTGTGAACTAAAACACGCAGTTATTCTACTAGGAAATCTGATAGGAAATCCCATCACAGATGTACCAGGAGCAATCTGCAGCCATGCATAGGTATACTTCCCTGACTTCTGCACCAAATACCTCCACTAACTCAATGGAAGGCTCTTTTCCCTCTAGTCAATACTATACCTGTTCTCTAAGAGGGAAAAGATAACAGGGGCAAAAAAGAYAAAATGTTTTCTCAGGGAAGAGTTTATCGTAGTAATTCTGTTTTGATACTCTGAAATAAGCTTTTTTTGCACTACACTTTTCATGAAGACTCTTATTATATTCTATTAATTCACTTAGCATTGGCTTTGACAGCCTAATAGCAGCCTGATGTAAACTAGTTCTCATCAACACTTAAAGCCAGAGGTCTACCTAGATTGCTTCAGAGCAGCTACTGAAAATAGTAGTGAAATTATCAAGGTGCAATCTCTACTAGTGTCCTGTCCTATCCTATCCCTGAAATGCAATAATGAAAGATTTCCTTCCCCACTTCCCAAAACAGTGACAGAAGAGAGGTACTGCTTTCCAATATGGGACAGCAGAGTACTGAGAAACTAGTCCAAATGCTCTCTGGAKCTGGCTGCCAGGGTTGTGCAACAAACTGCTCTCAGGCTTATATGTTTTCAACAGTCCTGACATCATGTTGAAGTCTTGAGCTTTGCTTAAAGCCCTTCCTCCTGCAGAAGAACCATTGTATTTTTCACTCCACACAGCAGACTCGGTTGATATGCTCTCGCCCTGAAAGCCTGGGGTCACCCAAAACACTGAACAAGTTTGCTCTCAAGAATGGCAGTACGACAGCACTTTCCACATACTTCCCATGGGAGAAGTCTCACACATCCCACTGATGACAGTCATGGGCTCATTTATTCAGTGTTAAAATTTATGCCAGGAAGAACACTACACACATTGTGCTACATCCAGGAGCACTCTTTAAGAGAGCGCAGATATCAAAATTAACCTCATACCACAGTCATTTCAGAATACTGGAACTTAAGTGCTTTCCAAACATGCTGTCTTGCTATCTTTACTTAACGTTTTAATAAGCAGTGCAAATAAGATTGGTATTTATAACTGTATTCAGCAAAACTGGCATATAAGCTATAACTTAATTATAAACATCCATGATTTGGAAGCACATCTTGAGAAAGAAATGTAATTACAGCTCAATCACCTCAGTGTAGATAGTCCAAGACTTACAGTATCAGATGTTTATGCAGAAGTTGTTTCACAATGCTTTCAGCTTACTCAAGTTCCACTTTCGCAGGGACCGTGAAATTAAAAGGCCTTCTTTATAGCTAATGTGATTAGACATTCATCCCAAATCAAACTCAGAATAAATTTTGCTCTCAACTCATGAGCTCTCGGGACTGTTTTCCAAAATCAGGACTGGAATCTTTCATCACAAAATCAGCGCTCTCTATCACGTGCAAATTCAGAAGCCTGTTCTGGCTGTGTCGGATTGCTAGGTAAATGAGAAATCTTCACCCGCAAATCAGGTATGAGATGTCAAGCCTTGAGTTTACCATTTGTATATAGCAACATGCAGTTATGGAAGATAATGGATAATAAGTGAGCTGTGATAAGGAACACATAATTACAAGCTTTGTTTAATTATGGTGTGGGCAGCATTTGATTCCTTTTCTTGAAATAAACATCTACCAATTTTCACTGCTGTGAAAAAAGTTACTAGTTTATTTTACCAGGAATTTATAGTATATGCAGAAAAAATTGCTATTCATAAATCAAGTAAGTGTTCTGTAATTAAGATTGATTTCTAGATTAGTTTCTAACATCTTTTTTTTCATTTGTTCATAATTTTTAATAACTCCAGACTGAAATTTTTCATCCTTGCCTTCCAAGCAAAGGAGATGTCTTTTCCTGAGACATGAATAAATTCTCAATTGTAAGAGATGTTACATATCGGGAAAGTACCTTTGTAATGCTGAGATGTTCCACTTGAAATGTCTGCACTTGCATAATTCAAACTGCAAGAACTAGAAACATTACACATTAACTCCTTTTTCATCCTCCCCCCTCCACTCGCATTTTTTCTTTTATTTCTTCATTAAGGAAGGTAAACAACCTAACATGGAAAATTCACTTTTCAGCTTTCTCACAGCTATCAACACTTAAATCCACGGACAAGTTCTCCGTACACCAGGTGCAAAGGCCTGGATCCCCTCTTAGCCCCTTTGTAGCTGGGTCAAGAGAGAGTTCGTAAGGCAAAATCTTTTGGAGTGATGGTGTCCAAGAATCACTAAACCTGGAAGTCATAAATGTGGATTTGAGACCTTGCTTTGCCTAAGTAAACTCAGCTAAATTATTTTAGCATTCTCTGCTTCCTTTCCCACCTGCAGTGTGGAAATAATAGTATTTCSCTATCTCACAGGGGTGCTATAATGGAAAAGCATCAGGAATTGTGATGTCTTTACTTAAAATAGTAAGGAAAACTGTAGAACTGCACTGCAGGTGAAAGCCGTAACTTGCTTCCCAAGGTCCCATTCACCAGCTGTGATGCCACAGGGCCACAGGAGTTACATGCATTGGGGACATCTGAATATTGTGGGGGTTACTGGCCAAGCAGTGGCCAATACTGCCATCGCCGCAGCTGCCAGACAGACCTCTGTGCTGTCAGGGGCCACCCCAGGCTTGCAAGCAACAAAAGAGGATGATGGTTCAAAGGGCAAACAGGCGTCCACTGGCAAAATTAAATCTAGTCTACTCATGACAGAGATTTACACACCTTTTCTCAACAATTTAGTCAGACACTCCAGTGCATTTTAACTCATTGTCCATGCTTCTAGCAAGAATCATTGTCTCAAACACTTGCATGCATAATACATGTTCTTCCGTTACATTTTTCCTTCTCATTAAAAAGACAGGAAAATTGAAAACATAAACATTAACACAATAGTTAAAATTAAGAATAAAATAAAAGAGAATTCAAGAAATAAATCGGTAGACTTCTAACAGACTACAATGACATTCAGATTTCACATGTAGAGTATTTTCTAGTCCTGTTTGGAGGRGGGATTGCATAGGCATTATTATTATTAAATTTATTCTTAGTTAACAAATGTAGGGGGTGCAACGTGATACTTTCAGTTTCACTTTGAAATATTTTGATTTCTTGCTYCTATATTTTTATTTCAGTAGATTACTTTGCCTAACTGAAGATAAATCCTAATAAAAATACTAATAAAATCAATGAGATTTCTATGAGAATTAGACTGTTTCCTTAAGACATAATAAAGACAAAGAGCTTTTGCTGCCTCTTTAAGCAAGATGCAGCAGTACAGAAATCTTGTGACAATCTGCATTATGGACCTTCCCCACTCCAGAGAAAGCTCCAAGCTGAAAAAGCAAAGGTGGTAGATGACTTCTATCCCAATTAGTAAGCAGGAAAGGTTTTCCCCTCTCCTTGGGATATACCATAAGGGATTTTTAATTACCCTATGTCCTTTAAATACCAGTGCTGACTCAGGTTGAATGTTTTATGTCTAAATATGTAAATTTAGTTCCTTGCTTTCCTTAGTTTTTGATGTAGCTTAAATGCCACTTTAAAAATCTCCACTTACTCCCAAAACTGGAAAAGGCCAGGGCTGCAAATTCAGAAGATACCTCTTCATACAGTGACCTCCCAATAAAAATGGTACCTAAAAGAGACCAAAAGAGGTTTCCAGTACATAACCACTCTAGTGTCACAGAAACATACTACAGGACACTTCTTTGGTAGCTACATACACTCCAAAGGAAAAAAAAAGTATCTGAATTTGACTTTAAATCACATTTTTATGTATTATTTACTCATTTTTAGCAGATAAAGGCTATGACAAAAGTGTACTCAGGCATCAAATATTTACAGAGGCAGCCATTGCCTGCTGATTAGAATTAATTCTGGATATTCTCCTGTTCACAGGAGGATCTAGGAAATATTTGCTCAGCAAAGCAACACCATCTTGCCTGCTTTTACAGCAGCAGACAATATTACGCTCCTGCAGCAGAAAGGGGGCAACAGACACTTGCATTACAGCAGTTTCTCTTCCATCCTGCCATGAGCAATCGAGACTTTTGCAATGACACCAGTTACGTGAGAAGGAGGAAAGACCCTCTCACAGCTCAGGAGCATATTGTGTTCTAAGTTCTTCTAGGAAGCTCACTTCTGCTCTTGTAACTAGACTGTTCACCGTGCTATCTTGGATCTAAAGCTGGGCAAAACTGGTATTCTGAAATAATTTTTRAAGTGTTTTGCCAAAGCTTAACAAATGAAAGAATGGAAAGATCACGTTAAAAGCCTTGTGGCACCACCACAGACCGCAGGGATTTGAACCTGAGACCACAGTTTAATCATAGCACCTTCCCCATCTCAGCTCCATGTCAAAAGAAGTACCTAGTCAGGCGAACACAGACAGATGCATTCCAATACTATGAATCTATAACTGGGCATTTTTCTTAGTACCAAGGAAATCCAATCCAATCTTCTAACCAAGCTTTTCCATATTTTTGAATTTGCCAAAAATTTATGATAATCTATCTTGGCAAAATATGCTGTCCACTATTTAAGTCCAATAACATTTGATACTTTTCCATAGATAAACAGTGAATTTGTGTTTTATGCATTGTTTTATATTGAAAATAATGCATAAAGAAAACTGTACAGGGAAGAAACTATTTCTGTACATCACATTCTCCTACAACTGCAACCACACAGAAGACATTTTCAAACAAACTATCTTTCTAAACTGGACACGGAGATGCAAGGTGTTCTAGGCGGGATGAAAACCAAACCCAATATAGAAACCATTCAAGCTAGCAATATGTTCAGCTGAAGAGCAACGTGTATCACCTTATGTTCAGTCCTGTGCAGTATGGCTTTTAGATCATGAGCGGCTCACCTCCTGTCAGCCCACCTTCTGCTAATAGTTCACAATTAAGACAAACTCAGAGATGCAGTACTTAGGCAACAGCCTTACCTGTCTTGCAGCATCACTTAAAATTTTAAACGAAGGATGTTTTAAGCAAACACAATGTCTAAAAAGCCCCTACTTCAGTGGCCTTTCTCACTGAACAATTTCTTCAATTGCAGTTGTATAAAGATACTAAGTAAAGTTGATAGAAATAACCATGATTACAAGCCCTTCTTTGTTACCAAAAATAAAGATGTAGCTAGAAACTACATTTGGCAGAGCATATAGAGAGGAAACAGACACTTGTATACAAGAATCATTGGAAGTCACTAGAGATTGTAAATAAAACAGCATTCAATCTTTGAAAAAGGTATCACAAATAGTAGCAATACAGTTCTCTCAAAAGTTGAAAATACACAAAAATACACAAAATACACAAGTTCGTATTTTCTGATCAAGTCCCAATATCCAGATATTTGCTGGGGTCTTACTACTTTCCAAATAGCAATGGTGGCAGTTCAGATGTTACCATGCTACAGTATTGCAGCTGTGGTTAAAGTGGAAACTAACTTGGCAATGTTTTAGTTCTTGTGGTTCTGTGGACTATATTCCTGCCCCTGGGCTCAGTAGAAAGAATATACAACAAAAGGCTTTCTTTATGCACATACTACTGTTAGACTGAATTATCACTATTGCAACGATGAGGAATGCCTCAGGGTTACAGATATATTGTCAGAGTTGGAGGGTTTTTTCCATTTTAATGGAAATTGCATCCAGAAACTCCAAGGAAATAAAAGAATTTTGTCCTTTTTCCCATCCTTTTTTACTGAAAATAATCCCATTCTCAAACAGTTGAAATACCAGTTGATGTTATCTGGAGGTCACCAAAGAACTGATAGGATATGAAGATGTCAGAGGAAACCCCAATTTTTCTTCCCAACACCCTTGATGCCTGCGATGGAAACCAGTTTCAAGTTGTTTGAGTATCTTCCATGGCACATTTTATCCTCCCTATCCCAGTTAGGAAAATACAGAGAGAGGCGCAGAGGTTGCAGTCTTAGCTGGCTTATGTCTGTATATATAATATATAAATCAGTACAAGCCTAGAACTGTCTCCAGAGTCTCCTCCTCTTCTTCAGCCCCATAATTTTCCATTACTCTTGGTTCTGGAGCCTGTTCAGGACAACTTCTAAATTCGAAAAATTTAGAATTAGTCAACCTTGCCCAATCTCCTTTCATGGTACCCTACCATGCTCAGCCGTCTATGGAATGCCATATGGGGTTTAACAGTATAATTATAGAAGTGTTTCTTTAATATTGCTCATTTTTAGGGACGTTAAGCAAGATAAATCACAGACTCTTTTTGATAACAGAGTAGGAGACTAGTGCTAAATAATACTAGATGTCTACTAACCCTCTTTGAAAAGCAAGAGTGGATCAGCCTCTGAGAAGAAAGCATGTGCTGGTCTAGCTGTAGGGAGAGCCAGGTCTGTAACAGTCAGCTTAATCTCACTAAGTTTTAGTGAAGGTAGAAACATTTATCTTTGTTAGTACTCTAGACCAGCCTAAATAGCAATAGAATATCAGTCGCGGAGCAACTCAAGTTGGGTACCAAAAATCAAAGAAACAAGTCACCTTTTTAAGACACAGACCCAAATGACCTGCTTATGTTTGTACACRAAGCCAGAAGCAGAACCAGAGATGGAAGCTGTTGCCCAAATCACAAACCGGTTCTTCACCATCATCATATGTCTGGATAGGATCTTTCCTCCACCCTGTCAGTTTATGTGCTTTCCTTTTCTCTATTACATAGGCTGTACTCAGACCACAGAAAAGAGGTTGTTGTAGTTTCAATTCACTGGTTTTTCTTCCCTTTTAGAAAATCATATTTGGTAGTCAGAAAGTGCTGCACCTGGGA
This sequence comes from Phoebastria nigripes, assembly GCA_035582835.1. Lineage (NCBI taxonomy): Eukaryota > Metazoa > Chordata > Aves > Procellariiformes > Diomedeidae > Phoebastria > Phoebastria nigripes. The sequence goes on from JAYKAV010002953.1 coordinate 552,637, forward strand.
CTCAAAACTCAGAAGAAAATAACTTCTGGCTCATTCAAGCAATGAAGTGTGAAAGACTATTAATTTATAATCTCATTTTAGCAGAATTCCACATGTGCCCCAGCTCAAGTACACACCAAGCAGAAAACAGAGCAGATGTCTTGGCTCATTTTGCTCCAAGTCTCCAAACTGGAGTCCTCTCAGTTTTTGAAAGAAATACAATATTTCATTTACAGCATGTTATCAACACATATTTATGCTCTCTGCAGGAGAGACATTTCATTCTTCTCGCTTTAGACTAGCCTCTGTGAAAACAAGTGAAAACATAACCTCTCTTTGCTTTTGTATAAGCATGCAGAGCTTCATTCATTAGTTCATACATTTGTGCTGTGATGGCAGGTGGTCTATGCAGTATTTCTAAGATAATGAAGGAAAGTATTAAATCCTTTCATTCAGACTTTCTTGAATTCAGGAATGAGAAGAGAACAGGTAAACGGCTGAGATAAGATACTAAGCCATGAAAACTGCACTGCTTAAAAATGAGGTCAGCTAGACAAGCAGGGTAGAGAAGTTACAAGATGAGCTGCAAGGAGAAGTTAAGGGACTGCGGCAGGAGGGCCTGTTGCAGCTGCGAGCCAGACAGTTGGTGCTGTAGCAACCAGTCACTTGGAACAGCTTCAGGAGAGGCTGTTCAGGGCAGCTGGCCTGGCAAAAGATGAAGTGCAGTTGGTAGGAATGCCACAGCAGCCCTTTGTGCAACAGAATTCAAGACCTGAAACCCAACAGCCTGCACAGCTACAGGTGGCAACCCATAGAATTAATACATTTGCCAAAAATATATATTTCAAAGATTTGCCCCAAACAAATACAGAAATTGCATTCAGCATGCAAATAAATATCTCTTTACTAGCACCTTKCTTATAAACTCCCTTTCCAAAAGCAACACCAATGTGAGGAATGTAGAATTACCTTAGTAACACCACGAGCACTGGCATGATGGTACTTGTGGATATCTGCATGACAGATGGTATTAACACTCATCAACACATGATTCAGAGCATCAGAGAGCCTCTCTGGATAGTTCATCTGTAACCACCTAAATACAGACAGTATCACAATGCACRTGTTTACGAAATTAGGAGTCACAGGCAACCTCCATGCTAGCTTTCTCTAATTTTCAGTGCTTCAGAGCATCTGTACACTTGCAGTGGGTGCAGCATAGGGACTGAGGAGCTAGCACCAAGCACAGGAGCTGCTCAGCTGCCAGAAGCAGGAAAGCTGCACTACTGGATGCTGCACGTGATCTGAAATGCCTTGTCTCAAGGTGCAGCTCCGCTACGTCTTGTTCCAGAGACTGCTCAGTCGTCACCAGCTCTGGCACCGTGCTCCACCGCACAGTGTAAACACACTTTGACTTTACAATCTTGATGTTTGCTTACAGTTCTTAGAAGTAAAATTCAGATATGCTCTGAATTCTTGAAGAGGTGAAGTGCTTTCAGGCCAGACTATGGCCAATCTCTTGCCATACTAAAAGCAGTATATGCAGCTTCCCTGCAGTGTGTTACAGTTTAGGACTACTCAGACCACCTCTCGCAGGTTATTTTATCAACCTTCTGGAGGACAGAGGGATGAAAGGACATTCTCTAGAGTAGGGAGGCAGTTCAGTCTCCCTGCCCAAAGCTGTCTTAGTCTGGGCTGAGACTGCTGTTAAAAATTATAATGGAACAGTATTGCCTGATCTGTTTTAAAAAATATTTTATTTTATTCTTCCACAAGCCATGCCTGATTTTTCAAAGTCTGACAATCTCCTTCTGTTCCTAATAGTCAAGAGTTCTGAGGGGAAAAAAAAGATTTTATGTATTTTACAGTTCTTACACTAGCTTTCCTGTTTTCCATTCTCCTCCACCCACTGTCACTGCACATTTTAGGTACTCTCCAATGATATCCTTGACAGAGCATTAAGTCTCAGTTTCTTCTTCACATTTCTGGCACTTCAGTTTCCCCAGACACCTGCTACCACAGCTCTGTCATTTCTCCTATTTAGTTCCTCACTGCCCAGTTTCATGGCTTTTTATTATTTTACAAAGCTCTCGGAATACAGACAATAACCTAAAAATATCTTACCATTTCAGTTAATTTGCCTTACCATACATTTCATAAAAGTAATCAGATCCTTTTCTAAATCCCTGATCTGATAGAATTAATTACCTTTATCAGTATATATCTTCCTTATCTCATTTCTCTGCCTCAAGCAATAATATGCTGAAGAAATACACAGGAATATAAGGCATATCCATGCTGTTGCTTTAATGAATAGATATTACAGTTCAAGATCACAGAAGTAAAAGGATTGTTTGTATTACTTGAAATGTCAGCATGAACTACCAGCTATATTCCTTTTATATTACTGGTACAAACAATGTTTAAGAAATTATTCATATCTAGATGKTTTTTGTCCACATATAGCCCACAAATAGATAGATTTAAATATACTCTGAAAAAAATTCCAAAGTCAAATATTTCCTGTCATTATTTTGTCTTTTTAAAGAAATAGAAGTATGATTCACATGTACAGTCTTACAGGTATTCTCTGCTAGCTATTCCCTTTCCAGGGATTTGTTCAAAATTACAGATAAAACCAAAATTTCAACAATTTCAGCTTTTAACCAAAAGCAGTACTAAACATGTATGATATACCTCCATCACATTGGTACTTTATTGGTTTTTAGCTTAAAAAGGAAAAAAAAAAAAGGCAGCTCTAAGAAAACACTGACAAATAACAAACGTAGCTAATTTCAGATCACAGACCAGAGCCCTTACAGATGATGTCTTTCCAGCTACCATCATCTACCATCATCAAGGTGAATATAGTATCAGATCCTCTGTTAACCACAATGAATAATGGGAATAAATTCTTCAGGATCAAAGATGTAAATGGTCCAGAACCACCCTAAGTCAAAACCAACATATCGGTATATATCTATACCTATCATGTACCTTGCAGAGTCCACAAGATGGAACACCAGTTTCTGGGAAAGCCCCTTTCTGTACAGATTTGAAGTGTTGTTCATTCACAACCAATGCACCAAGAACATTTTGAAATGCAGTCCCATGGCGTAGCTCCAGCAGATACCTGGGCAGGCTTAGAATTCATTCTATACCAAGCTCAAAATTTTGCTCCTTTATTATGGCATTTCTTTCTAGTCTAATATTCTTGAGTATTAGCTTACTTAAAGTAAAGCAATCCTGGGTCAGATCAAAGATCTAATTCATATGACATTTGTGACATTAGCCTGCATCAGGTGCCTAAGGAAGATAAGAACGAGCAAATGGGTGTGGGTGGGTGCCTCCGTATGCAGGCGTATGAACAGTACGTCACTCGCTGAGCTGGTATAACACCCCTATGGACCATGCTGAAACAAGTAAATTTACACTGTGAACTTTGATTCAGGAAAGTGTTGGTGGTATCAGTTCCACCAGGAATAAGAATAATAATAGAAATCTATAATTTCTTTAGAAGCTCATGATACTTTGAGGAGTCTTTTTCATAAAAGGGGAAATTTTCCTGTGAACAGAATGATGAAAGTTAACCGACCTTGAGGAAGGCTTAAGCTTGAAAGAAATCACAACCCTTAAGGAACAGATACTTTAAAAACCATTAATTTCTCCCTGGAAGACTCTATTGTCTTCCTATTTGCTAACTAATATGAACATYCTATAGCAAAAGCTATACAAATAATCTATACCTTGTCAACAGTTTCAAATTTCAAATAGTACATAGCAATCTAGTCTTCACTCATCAGTCTGTTTATAAACATATTCCTGACTCAACATTATTGTGGCAATGACAAACAGGACAATTTCAACTGTATAACATAACCCCAGGCAGATCTCTACAACGCGGAGAAGGTTTAAGTACCCAAGTCCATGCTGCAGATGTTGGTAAAATCCACTAGTGTCCAGAAATTAAAAGTCATGTAAGACTATCACCTATGTATATTATTTCTAAACTACCACTCAGAAACTTTCTTTAATCCCAAAATATTTTAGATTGCAATTTCCTCAATGCAGTGACCTTCTTCTTGTTCTCTATCAGAACAACATGTAATGAAAAGGGATAATTGTTTATGAGTAAGACTACTATGTGCTACTGCAATACAATGAATATTCAAATTTACATAGATGCATTTCTCTACATGTAGACTTCTATCAAATTTTCTTTCTTCTTTCACTTCTCCCCGAGTTCCCTTTATATTTTAAATCTGAAGAGATGACATAAAAAGTAGAAACAGTTATTCTGAAACCCAGTGTTTGATACTAAATGTAGAATTTTTTTCTCTCAATATACTCTGAGAGTAGAAAGATGCAGGCTCTTATAACCACAAACTTACGAAATAACTCTCTTAAATGCTGTATGACAGCAATAAATGCTTCAGAATAGGATATATAAAAAATAATAACCCAAATAATAACCCACTCTGATATATAGTGTGGCACTCCTATTCATCTGCTACAGTTTTGTAGTCTTAATGCAATTAAAGTTACCAACTGTGTAAACATATTCTTTGCAACAATTCACAAAATTTGCAGTCTTAGACAACAGAAAAATTTCATGGCTATAGTTACAAGTCTGAGCAATTTTTCTCCACAGAAGAGAGTATTCCATGAAACTCTTTATCTCATTTCACAGCCATATAGCACTTTGGTCATAAAATGTTATCTTGTTATTATTTCAAATAGTAGTTTGCTACCTTTTTAATTAATAAGATAATAATTTCTTTCTTTAGAAAGTCCCCCATCTCCTTGATCACTTCACTGTCTTTTTTTGACGGCAGTATTTCAAATCCACTATACTTTTGGGTGAGAAGGACTTTCGGAACTTTTTCTGTTCGGTGACATTTCTGCTCCCAGAACATAGTGTTAGGCAATTCCAGTTATCCAAGAAACAGAAGAAAGCCGTCTTAAGAAGATGGAAACATCTGAAAACAGCAAAGACTACAGACAAAAGTATTTTTCCTGTTCCTAAGCAGGAACAGGAAAATGCTCCGACAGCAATTATTATGGTCAGTGAAGCAGTGCAGATTACCGAATTGTGCCAGAGAAAAGACGCACCAACCATTTTCCTTGGCTGTATGTATTACAGGCCAGTGCAGGAAAGAAGTGGTTTAAAAACTATTGGGTTTTCAGCATTTTCCAGGTACTGAAGGCATCATGATATGTGTAAACAGTATCAGCGCTATACAAAAATAACCTCATTTTAAGACATCCATTTCATTTTGAAATTTGAAAACTTTGTGCAACCTTTTGTCTGTGTGAGTATACACAGCGATTTTGTCAGCAGGGACACAAACATATTTAGACCATTCACTATCTATGTCTGAATTCTGACTGATGCTCAATAGGCACACACAGAAAGGAAGGACACAAAACGCTTCTCCTCCCCCATCCTCCTCTGCCCCGCGCAAGTCTCATTCTCAGTGCCAGGGCCAAATAACCCACTCTGCTAAGCACTCCCACTAAGGCCTCTTGGGCACCCTCCAGGGTAAATCCACACCCCAAACAGGAGGAGGGACAGGGAAGCAAACTTGTCCAAGATTTAATCCAGTTGCAGCAAGAGATGAGGAGGAAGGAGAGCAGGGTATACAAGCCCTGGAGAAAAGTCAGAAAAAGAGTGGCTTGCCAGTCTGCCAAGAAGCCCGTGCCCCTACGCCCTCCCTTCTGTGGTTAGGATCAGAGCTAGATTAAAGCTGGCCAGTTACGAGTATCTCCATTGCAGTCACTCTTGACTGCTGGAAGGGGATAAGATCTGCAGACCAAGCAGCAGCACTATTCTTCAGAGTCACTGTAGCTGTCTGTTGGCTCCAACACAGGTCCCTGCCACCAAGGCTATCTGACCTCAAACGCTTTCAGTTTAACATTAAATAATTAGTCTGTCTGAAGGAGCAAATTTTGTGTTTCTGTGTGGATGTGGAACAGATGACAGTAAAACTGAAAAGCAGAAGTGCAGCTTTTTACACAGTGGGTTTGTCCCCAGAGAAATAAAATACATTTTCTCCGCAGGTGCTAAAATGAGTTTGCTCAGAAGCCCCTTCATGAGAAAATCCTACTAAATTTACATCTTTGCCTACCCCACAGTACCTGCCTACACGTACGGCCTGTTTCCTCCAGTGAGCCTAAAGACAAACCCAAATTCCGTTCAATTAAATTCAGAGTTGCGTTTTCAAATGCATCTCCTACTACTATTACTACATTAACAACTTTGATTATGCCATTTAGTATTCAAAGTGATAACAGATTAAAGCTTTAAGATTTCTAGGGCAGTTGCTAGGAGTCTTCCAAAACTGACACTGTGGCATTGAGCCATTTGACCCACAGCGAGGAGACTAAAACTTCTGAAAATTAGTGTTATTTTAAAATACTTGGGACAGAAAAGTACCTTCCTCTCATCTGCTAAGACACAACTAAATGCCCACATGTAACTTTTCCTGTACAAGTAGTGTTTTCTAGTTTAAAACAGCTTATATGCATCCTGGAAATGGAAAAAATCCATTCAAATAGACTAATGAGAGTCTGAGAGCAATGCTTGGAAGAAACAGACATGTATTAATTTAAACATGAAGCAGCAGTGTTTCACCTGTTTATAGCAATCAGAAAGTAGTAAATACAGAGAATGTCATGAGAAATCATGTTCCATAAACTCATGGTTTCCAAATACCAGCTATGGGACACTGAACAGTAAGTTAAGTAGGCAGTGTATCAACCAAAATAGAAATCAAGGGGAAATAAAACTGTCTAAATTGGCATAGGCTTAAACAATAGAGTTTGAGTGCTCTTTTGGCCCGGTACCAAGTCCCACAGATTTGCATTCAGACGCATATGATCAAGCGCAAAACCCTCCCAGGCAGCATGTGACAGTCTACTGCTAACCCTCCGTTCCCCTCTGCTCTTCGTCCCCACAGCCTATTGCTGGCACGTCTTTCTATAGATATTCTGAAAGCAGAAGAGATCAAATATATACAAAGTACTTTACAACAGCAGGCCTTTAGGAAAAATTTGAGCCTGCATCGTGGCTACAGATTCCAGTTCAGATTCAAGTGGTATGAATTTGGGCTGTTTTCCAATTCAAATGTAGGTGGTATCAATTTGAGCTATTTTCACTGAACTTCCACAGCCTTGAAAAACAGAACAGTAGCAATCATTTACTGACTTTCATGTGAACACAGGCTGATCAAGCCAAGTTCCTGCTACTGACTGGCTAAGTTTACATTCACACTACACTGCTTCCATGGTTGGAGCTCTCACCTTTAGTGCTATGCCAGTAGTAGCACAAAGGCAGAGCTCAAGCAGTAGACTCAAATTTTAAATAGAGACCTTTACGTATGAATAAATACTCTCTTTGAAGCAATTATCAGAGTCTGAGGGAGACTTAAGACAGCATGTAGATATAGGTAGGGAGAAGTACCTCTGAGCTAGGTGAAATACTATGACCTCAAGACAGGAAAATCAGGCATATTTTGAAGTGAATTTTCAATCATTTTACGTATTGCTCAGGAGCGCTTACATTGCTGCTCTTTTGTCAGGACTTCCTGAAGGAAAAGCCAAGCAAAAGCTCAGGAAGCTGTCTTTTAAAGAGTAAAATGTGCAACATCTTGTGGTTCCCCAGATTCCCCAAAAGTGGGGAAGTCAAAATGAAAAAATACACTAGCTACTTGGCAAGACAGGTTGTACATGAAATCCACTTGAAGAATTCTTTCCTATAAAGAACAGTTGCATCCTTGACTCCTGAGTACTTCTAAGAAAAAATTTTGGCACGATCTTCTCTATTAATATTGGAGACAAAATTTTGCTAATTGAGAAGGGGTTAAGAAATGGGTTTTCTAGCATGACGGAGAGAAAAAGTCTTATATGGTCATTTTATGAATAAAATTGAAACCTGGTTATCAAACCAATTGCTTACTTCAAATCAGGTTTCTCAGCTGTTTTATATACATTGAAGGCACTAGACTGTATCTATGAGCATTAATGTAATCTGTAAAAAATAGCTTCCTCTTGAAATAGTCATGCATAGTTCATTGAGATCCTTTGATGCAGCACTGTCTCCTCAAAGCATTAAAAACAAAAATAAACATTAAAAAGATTTACTATAAATTGATGTTTTAAACTAATCTATTTGCTGTTCTTTTTATTCACCTTCTCATTGCTAAATTTTTATGCTACATGATATAGTCTACAATTCTCTGCTTTTTATTTCAACTATGTGAAATCCTAGAAGTTCAGAAATGGCAACTGAGAACCAAGGCTGTACTTATACACTGGCTTGGACTTTTCACAGCAGCTTTATTGCCCATCTCTCCTGCGTGCCACAGCTCCTGCCTGGGACACATTCCTAGGGTTTCTTGTCATGCAGAGGAGGCTATGGGCAGATGCTGTTGCATCACTGAGCCTCACCCCGCTATGCAGTCAGGATGGGGCTTCGGCTGCCAACCCAGACCAGGAACTCAAACAGGCCCCTAGGTTCCCTAGGCTAAACATAGTCATAATCTGTAATCCACATTAAGACAATGGCATGAATGGTCTCCATAAAAAGGTGTTAGCATCAAAGCTTATGAATTTAAAAGGAAGATATATATAGCTGATATTTTATATAATATTTAACATTGTAATATGAATATTAGTGATATTAGTAGCTTCAGCAGGAATCCCTGACAAACCCAAAATCATCATACAAACCATGTACTGGAAGGTATTAAACTAGAGAGCATTAATTTCAGTGGAAATCAGAAAAAGCAGTCATCAAAGGAGTCAGAGAGAAACCTTCAGCCAAGAAAAACCATCAGTCTTGTCAGTGATAGCAGTCAAACTCTGGGTTTTGCCTAATGGTTTCTCTACAACGATTGCCTCTATATGAAGATGCTTGTTCTGATCTAGGAACACCACTTACCAAGGACTAAAATGCTTCAGACAAGTCTTCCGATCCCTTGTTTCTGTGCTACAGGAGTTTTCTATCTACTCAGAGAAGCGAAGTCAAACCATAAATGATCTTAACAATAGGGTATTGAAAACTGGAGCCCTGAGTAAACAGGAAATATCTGGCAATTCACAGCAAATTTTGACCAAATGAAGGTAGGACACTCACAGTCTCGGACACAGTTTGTTCCACCGAGTCTGGTTTTGACCATGCCTCGATGACCTCACAGCTCTTAAATAGAAACCAGAAGATGCCGCCAGAGTGAGGCAGCGTGTACAAGGAATAAGCCGGCGGGAAATAAACAGCAGAAAATAGCAGAGGGGGTAAAAAATAATTTTAGTTTCTGAACATACAAGATAAAGAAGTTGCTTTTTAAAAACTTTTTATTTATGAGCATAAATGGAGAATTACACAGTCATATTGGGAGAGGATCAGAGACAAACCCAGACTAAGCCACAACACTTGCAGTGATGAGGAAATTATGTTGCAACAGTCAGTGGCATTTAGAAAATCTGTCCAAGCATTTAGAAGGTCTTTTCCAAAATTTCAACAGCATTTTGAGCATCAAAAATAAAAATAAAAAAGCATGCATATTCTGTGAACCATCCTGCCAAGGGAATTTACTGGCAAATCCTGCATTACCTATGTTAAGTAATGGTGCCAGGAATTTATCCTGTATCTTTTGTAGCCATATACAGGAAAATAACGTTAGTGGCTATCTACGTAATCACAAAAATGGCAGAGTATGTGTGAATGTGGGTTCTTAAAGCATTAGATAAGAAAATACCATTTAGGTAAAGGGCTTGAATGATGATGCTCCAGAAGACCAATACTGTGGGAACGCCTCTGCAAAAAGCCTCATCCAAAACATCAAGATATATTCTCCTGGGCCACCATTATGCCCCACACCCCTGGAACCTGTCCCTCAGCTGGGCAGCGCAGGCTGGTCCAGGCTGCCAGGCCATGTCTCAGTGGGCAGCAGCACTTGCCAACCAGTGACTGTGTGTCCCACACCGTCCCTGTTGGTCCCAGATGTGCCAGGGAGCATGGAGGTGGCCCAGGCATCCCTCGAAACAAACCCCCCTCTGCCAAGAACGGCACTCATGGCTGGGGAGGAGGGTTTCGTGTTAACCATCACTATGGTCAAGATGCCACCCACGTGGTGAAACAAATCCCAGTTCCTCTTTGGCATTCTCCAAATGAGCATATAAGGCCAAAGAGGGACAGTTGCTGGGGTTACAACTACAAAAATAACATGACATTACATTTGCTGCGTGGCTCAAACCTGCCACCGCCTCCAGGCCCTCCTGGAGCTCCTGAAGAGGAAGGCAGGGTGTTTCCTGGAGTGCGGGTTAGTGAGGCCCTGCCCCCCGACTCCAGGCTGGGCCCCCGGCGACACCATTTTGGGGTGATGGGTAACGCTGGAGGGATGGAGGAACTGCTGCCACTCACCTGCCCCCTCCCTGGTGCAGGTCTGCAGGGCCCTCCTTGCCAGCTGCAAACTGTGGTTTGCTCCTCTCCGTATGGACTATACAAAAACTCTCTTGACCACAGACAGGATCAGTCCCAATATGGGCCAGAAGTTTGGACTCTGAAACCACCTGCTGGGCAAAAAGAAGAGGCCTAGGGCTGTCTGGAGGGGCTTGGACATGTTCTTCTTTATTTGAGGTTTTTCTCTAGTGGTTGTCCTATTTTGTTGCACCCAACCAAGCCTTCTCAACACCAGGATAGATGGCCAAATAGGCTGATTTGGGGGCAGACCAGAAAGAGCTAAGCGGGCTGTAGTCAGTTTCTGGTGAGGCTACACTGTTTAGATCCAGATGTTTTTGATGCATGTACACATTTGAAATGGGGAAGAGGAGGAATTTCACTGTAACTAGAAAGGCTTTGTTTGACATTTGGGAGTTCCTTCTCTTAATTTCAGGACTTTGCCTGCACTTGACTCTCCATTGGTTTCCCAGGAACAGCATATTCCAAGGTGGCCAGGAGAAACCACTCTCTCAGGTGCCTTGGGTTTAAGATAACTGTGGGATACTGGGTCCTGTATGTGCTTTTTGGGGAGGAAGGGGCTAATTTATTCTTTGCCCATGTTCTGCATGAGCAAGGAGAGCCAGCCTAGGCCACATCTCCTGGTTCTAGTGACCTCTGCTAATTCTAGGCCAGGACTCTTTTCTCCCCAAGAAAAATTCCCAGTGCCAGTGTGTCTTGGTAGGAGTGGGTATAAAGGGCAGTAAGATATGCCCCATGTAAGCATTCAGAGGGCCAGGGCTGTGAGGACAAGCATTTACCTCCTTTCCCTGTACTGCTTTCCAGACAGGTAAAAACAAGCCCTGATGGAGTAGTAGGAAAGGGTTTGGGTTTTTTTGGCTACAAACTGCTTGAGATATTAAAGTGAAGCAGGGCTGTGTATTGGGCAATGTGTGTGCATGGAAGAAGCAAGCAGGCTGAAGTATGACCACTGGACAGGCCCCACAGCAGATGCCACAAAATCTCATGAACAAGTCTTGTGCAATGGAGACTTTCTTAGAGTAACCTCTTGGCAGCAATACCAGTCGAAGCAGTCACACACTCTATGCCTCCCACCCCATGCTGCACCCTCACAAACATCTGTGCACCAAATCAAATCAAGGAAGCAATGCAGTTAAAACCCCCTTTTTTGTGACTTTTTGCTAGATTGTTTGTAGCGGACTCCTTCCCAATCCGTTTCACTGCACAGCTACACAAACACGTGGGCCAGCAGATCACAGGGATGAGAGATCCTGCGTGAGCCACACTGTCACCGAGCCCTGGCCACAGGGGGCTCGGGGACTGCCCTGACCACGAGGCATCAGCAGCGGCCCCTTCCCGGGAGCAGCGAGGTGACAGCGCTGCGAGGACAGGCACGAAAGCCCTCCACACCAGGCACTGCAGAGCATTAAAACTAATCCTGTAAACTGTTGAGTCGGGAAGAAACGAGGTGAAACCAGCACAGCAGTGCAAATGACAGGCTGCCACCAAAGATCTCAAAGGGGAGCGGTGTGGGATTTCTGTGACAGTCAGGCAAGAGGCACTTGTTGTGTAAGAGAAATCACTGCATGAGCCTACCGAGCAAATCCCCTATTCTGGTACATGTTTAGATATGGCGGGAAGATTATATAAGCAAAAAGTAAACCGAGACTGCCATTTATTTATACCCACTTCTTCACATTGCCAGAGTGTTAATTTTAACTAATTCAAAATTAATTTAATTTTCAAAATAACTTTTAGGGAGTAAAACTGCAAAGGTGTCCAGTTCACAACCAGATACAATACAGGGTGGAATTCCAAAGTTCTGTGTAGTAAATGACATTCAACATTATTATGTTATTCCTTAAAGCCCACAAACTTTATAAGATACCCCAAAAAGGGCAATTTGTTCACTATGGGCCCTCCCTAGAGAAATACTGTATGCAAATATCGAGTGATTCCATGTTGAAAGCTCAGAGACCAAAAACATCAGCCATGCCAAGATCAGAGTAATACTGTTATCAAAGACACAAATCTCATGGCAGGCTGTTTCCCCAGAGTCATCTGCACTAACCAGGAAAGTCTGTTTTGCCGCTACATTTTCACAAGAAAAAACTATAGCCAGTACAATCTGGGGAGGAGACATATCCACGTGAAAATCTAGCCTAAGTGGCAATGAGAATCTCCCCAAGAAATAACTTTGGGTGTCATCAAAACATACTATACTTATCAAAACATATTAACGTGATGCAGATGTACATTTTTAAAAAAAAGAATTAGCAGGTTTCCTGCCTAGAGCAGCTTTAGCTTATAAACTAAGCTGCAGACAGGCCAAAGATACAGAAAGAGAGTTACAAGAGTCATCCTCCAAAGGTGCAGAATTCAAATTAACCAGCAGTTCAGGATAAAGGCTGAACATGAATATCTGCTTACATTGTCCCTCAGAAGCAACCAGCTGGCTATAGAGTTCATCTTTAAAGAGGAAAAAACGGTTGAGCCCAAGACTAAGCAAAAAAATCCCAAGCTCAGAGATACCAGAGCCATAAAACACAGATCAGCTGCCTACATCTTGGGTGGGAACGGCCTCACCCTGTGTCCCTGTGAGGATCAGGGTTTGCTCCTGCCTTAGTTGAAGAAACAGGGTGAGAAAACTTTTTTTTTTTGCTTATAGTTATATTCAAAAGGATGGGGATAACAGGATGGTTTTCTCTAGCTCTGCTGGAGAACCTCTGGGAAGGGAAAAGTTCCCACGGYAGCATTTTGCTACCTGGCACATCTTCACCAGGAAGCGCAGAGGCGTGGGGAGGAGAGGAGAGCCAAGCACCTGCATTAGTCCCCGCAGCCTGCAAAGTCACCTGGGGCTGGACACGCAGCTGAGAGTGGGTTACCCGGCCCTGCCACTGCCCACTGAAGCTTATCTAAACCTAACCCGTTGTAAAACCAGGGGATCCGAACTGCTGGCTCACCTTTCTCCAAGGCCAAGCCAGGGCTTCCCTGAGGCACTCCGAAAGGTCTACAGGGAGGAGCGGATTAGCGAAGCCTTGCGTTTCCATTTCCAAAGGCTCCACCTCGGCTCCCCGTTCGGCAACCACCTGTGCGCGCCGCCGGACGGGGCGGGGGCGGGCGGCGGGGCCGGGCTGGGCCGGCCCGGGCGCCCCGAGCGCCGGGTCCCTCCTCTGCCAGCGCCTGCGGGTAGGACGGAGAGAGGCTTCAGCAGCCCGGCACGGCAGCGGCCGCGATTGAACCCAGCGGAGGCATTACTGGCAGCTCCGAGTCACGGCAGCAGGAGGGAGCCGTGCCGTGCCGTGCCCGGCAGGAGGAAGCGGCCGCGCCGGCAGGTGCCGGCTCGGGAGGGGCGCGGCGTGTCCCGGCGGGCGCCGGCGCAGCGCGGAGCATGGACAAGCTGAACAAGCTGACCGTGCCGGCCGGGGAGAAGTTCAGGTAGGGTCTGGTCCACTCTCGGTCTCCTCCGCGAGTGGGGAGCGGGGCCGCGCGGGGGCTCCTGCGGGCACGGAGCTGGGCGGGGAGGGGTGACAGGAGCTGCTTTCCGCACTGGAGTTAGGGGGGATCGGGAGACTCTGAGGCACAAGGAAGCTGGCAGAAGTTTTCGAGTAAAGCGGAGTTATTACTGGTCACCAGGGCGGTACAGGGAAGCGCGGAAGGTAAATACAGGTCGGGAGCAATTAATCGGACGCAGATTTCAAAGCAAAACGTGTGTCTGCTTCATCTGCAGTGAAAAGAAGAATATTTTTAAAGTGTCTGTTTTCAAAGCTGTAAGAAAATAGTCTTTGGCTCACTAAGATATATGAGCCTTATGCAAATTGGAAAAATTTTAATTAATTGCTTAATGGTTTAATCAGACTGTCCTATGAAGATGGCTTTTGCAGTTAAGTTCTGTAGTATTTCCTAATCTTCGAAAGAACTGGTGGAATAGAGGGAACTGGAAAACGGGAAATGTTCCTAAGTGAAGGAGAACAATGTTAAATACAGGGTTTGAGAGGAAAAAAGCAGAAGCTGACCATTACTGAAGTATTTTTAGTGTGACTCGATTGGTGTGCTGGTGGAGTTGGCACCTCAAGGCTCTTTCATCGTGACTTTTTTTTTCCCCTAATAGTTAAAAGAAGTGCTGTTTCAGATTAAAGTAGCATAGAAACTTTTTCTTCCCCTGAAAAATAAGAATGAAATACTGAAAAATATATTTTCCGAAAATAACTCATACTTAAGCACTCGATACTAATTTATAAACCACTCTCAGGTCTCTCTCCCTCTCCCCAGAAGCCTTCACGCAAATCGGAATAATCCTTTGGAGAGCTAAGTTTGATGGAATGGCATTTCTTGATATCTGCTCTTTCCATACTGTTGAAATATTGGCAGGGGGGTGTGCGTACTTGAAGAGCTGCAATGACCCTTATATTCCTCAGCCAGGCGCACCTAATAAAAAGCCTAGCAGACTGCATCCTACAGCCCAGGCAAGAACTCCGTGGAAGGCTCAGTGGACAGGGGGAAGAAGACAGTGAATTTCCTCACCCTAGTTGTGCAAGGAACGTAGGAGCACACATTTCTCAAACGTGTGAGTGTTCTCACTGCATGCAGTGGAAGTGCATCCGTGCTTCGATTTGAGCATGTCGAAATACCTCCTTAGACAGAAACTTGGGTATTTGGCTACATGGTCTTACTACAGTATCAGGATTTTAAAAACTTAAGGCAGAACTTTCCACGAGTACATATTCATAGTATAAATTTAGGAGAGGTGTGCGAATATAGGAAGAGATCAGCATAACATGGTGGCAGCCTTTTCTTCCTTCTTTGAAACAGCCGAATACCCCCTTGCACTACGTGACTTGTTGACAGTGCAGTTGACTTCCTAATGTAGCCTCCTATCTGCATGGAAGACATATAGATGGTTCACAGTTTGTACTGAATGTTACATGAACAAAATGATTACGTTAAAAACCTACCTTCCTCCACATGCCAAGATGCAATGCCAGGAAATACTCCTACCAAACATAGTTTCAATTGGTGTAATTATAGTTCACATTTTTCTAAAGACAGCTTTCTTAAAATTTCTGCTTTGTAGCAGCAAAAATTAAAGTAGCAGTGCTGTTGAGTCAGTGTCAGAGAGTAGAGCTTTTGATTTTTTTTAAGTGTAGACCTGACAAACTAGATATTATGTGGTTTTGCTAAGCTCGTCTATTCTCCATGGGTATATTTGAGCCTACCAGACCTAGCTTTTTGTTGCATTAGCAAGTCTTATGTCAGATCTGAATTCTTAACATATTCCATTTGTTCGTTTATTGCAACAGTAAGAACTGTAAGTGTTCTTATGTGCCTCTAACTACCATGTTGTGGTATGGACATTGTTTGCAGTTAAGTCACTCAACTTTAATATCAGTTGGATAGGAATGCTGGGACTTCATGGAATTCCAGTATTATTTTTATATAGTGTTTGTTATAAGGTATGCACAGTATTATACAAATATTCCCTCAGAGTACATTGTGTGTTCTAATTGCTTCCATATAGTCAGGAAAAATGAATTTCAAGGCTTGGTTATTTATCATGAGATAAATTAATTTATGCGGTGCATACAAATAATTTGATACTTTGAATGGTTTTCTAAAGTGTGGAGTAGTGAATACATGAGCGATGGCCATGCTGCCGTGGCAGGCTCTAGTGTGCCTTGATTTCAGCCTGAACATCAGAAAAAAAATATATGCTGCAAATGTATATGTAAATAGATGCACTCATAATCAGGGATGGTAGGTGGCAAAGATAACAGGAAGTTAGCAACTCAAAAGATACAGCACTAAACTTGCAGACTCTTTTGTGGTTCAACTTCCTTAGACTATGAGCCTACAATTCCTGGTCTTTAAATAATTTCTAGCTGCTATGTATGACTCTGTTACAGCATCTCTTCAGACTTGCTGCATTTTTTTTATTATGACCACAAACCTTAATAATGACCCTCTGCTCATAGCTGTCTTTAGCTGTGTATCACAAAGTGCTTTTCAAAGACTTCATTACCATCACCACTGCCGTGACGGGCAAACCATGGCACGAACCAGAAGTGTATCACATGCTTTCACTTGCCTAAGGTCATGCAGCCAACAACTTCCAGATTGCAAACAGACTTTTCCAAGAGCGCAGTTTCATGTTCATTTCGGATTGCTTCATTAATTTGCAGCAGTTCTTCCCCCCAAAAAAAACCTTAAAATCACTATCTCCAACCATAACTCCCAAATGAAAAGCAAGTGAAAGAAAGCAACTGACTTTTTTTCTCAGGTCGGACAAGTGTGTCAGTTTATTTGCAATATTTTGTTCTAACATCCCTTGCTAAACAGGAGGGTTTAAGTCCTAATTCTGGTAAAATCAGGAGGAGTTTCCTTAAGGCCTGAATGTCTGTTAGTTGTCTATCAAATTTGAAGGTATTTATGGTTCTTCGCTAATTTTCTACTGAAGGAGATAGCTTGACTGTAACTACTAGGTCTTTTCTTTACCAGAGGATTTTCTGGTGCTGTTTCCTCTTGAAAGAGTATAAGCAGAAAATTAATTCATTTGGGAGTGAAACAATAGTTAACTGTAAACTGATACCTTCTATGTATAGGATGTTTTATCGTAGGGAATACTTACTTTTTGAGAAAATGAATGGGGAATATCTGAACATTAGTTTTGCACTGTAAGAAAATATTTTATTACAGTAGTTCTACTAATTCCTGTTAATTGTAGCAAACAGACTTAGAAACTTAATCTGTTTTTTCAAGTCAAATTTTAACATAGTTTATTGCATCAATGGACTTGAACAAGACAAAAGAACAAAAATAAACTCAAGCAGGAAAGAAACTGGAGTTTACTTTGAAATGCTCCCCATGACAGAACTGGGCACCAAAGTCCACATCCAACTTTAACATCTTTTCCCCTTTTTAGTTATATAGACTTCAGAGGACAGGCTATGCAAATGCCCAGTTACTTGTACACTGCTCAGTGGTCTAAAGGCCCAAATCAGAACTGTTCCACATATGAGATTTTTCCAGAACAATCCCTTCTAGTTGCTCATCGCTATCTCTTCTTCACAAGTCATGGCCCCCTCACTTCTGCTCTTCTGCCTCCTCTGTTCTTCTCCTCTTTCTAGCAAAAGTCTAATCTGCCTCTGCCCTCAGGCCCTAAGGACATAACAGCTGTGAAGGTCTTCTGCGACACCACCCCTTGCCACCTTCTGGCTCAGCTTCCAGTTTCTCCTGACAACTTTCCACTGCGCGGTAACACTTTGTCACGACAGCAGCTTTTGTGGTGCACGCACATTTTAGCCCAACAAAATGTAGGCTGAATGTAAGGTCACATGAAATCAGTGCCAATGGTATGCAGCCTTTAAAATTGAATTTCACAGGCACGGGGGAAAAGGAGATCACCAGCTACATTTGCCATGCTGATGAGTACAAACAAAAGTTCTTTCTCTAGGATTGTTAGGTTCAGTTTGCCATACAAAGCGTGGGATTGTGATTAAATGATAAAGCTGTATAATCTCCATTTCCTCTAGCTTTCTCTCAGCTTAAACAGTTCTTTAATCTCTCTCACCTCTGGACTTTGGAATGGAATGAGATATGAAATGCAAACTTCCCCAAATACCGCTGTGAAAATCCCTTCTTTCACCCCCAGTGTGACTTCGGCAGTCAAATCCTCCTGTTGCTTCTCCCTCTGCCCTTGCTTTGGCATAGCATAGCCTCCACTCCATCTATATTTGTCCTCCTTTCTTCCCTTCTGTCCACAGAAGCATTTCATGACAACAATCCCTTTAAAGTTTCTTTTTTTTTCTCACTTATCATCCTTCTTTCCAACTATGTCATCCTGCCTGGACCAATCTCCAAGCTGCCCTCCTCACCAAAAAAAACCCAAAAACTCCAAAAACCACTACTTTTTTTTTTTTTTTTAAAACCTAAATTGCCACACAGTAAATTATTCTCATACAGAATTTTCTGCCTATGATGCTGTTTATAGAAAAGTGTGTTTAAGTGTGACTGTGATCTACCTATGTTTTAAATGAAAATATGGCAATGTGGACAAAATGATGCGGTGTAATATTGAAACTACGGTGAAAAGCCCTAGTTTAACCTCTGTATGTAGGTAGCAGTGTAAGAGTATAGTCTGTTCACAAGATCAGCTATGCTTATATAGTACCTATAGTTTCATTCTACTTGTGCTGGCAAAATTGTTCAGTTATTGGCATAGCTTATTCCACCACTGCCTCATATGCACACTCTTCCAAATAAAATTAAGTCTTCTAGTGACATTGTGGTTTTGCCAAAATAACTGTCCACAGGAGAGCATTTGCCAACTATAGCAATCACAAATGACATCGTGTTAGGCCTGTGACTGTCAGTTATTCAGCAAAAGCTAGTAATATAGATTGGATCTAAAGACTAGCTTTGTTTTGTTTTAAAGTCAAATAATAAATGTCCAGTAGCCAACCAAATAACCCCATAAATTAATTTTCTTGGCCATGGAAAAAATAAAACATTCCAGCAAACTTGGCATAACCATTTTTCACTATTAGTTTAAAACTATACCCCATACAGCTGTGCAGAGTGCTAGATATTAAATCATAATATGACATTGCAGGTACCCAGTGATATGTTGATGCCAGAACAAAACAGTTTTATGTTTTACAGAATCATTCAATACCTACATCCTGCACACCACATCATAATGTGATAGATGCTTTTCTTTTGGAAGGCAAATATGACAATCATAAAACGTTGCAAAAAAGCCCTCCACACTGTTATGGCTTGTGTCAGCATACGGAAAAAAACATTAGATTATCAAGAGGGGGAAAAAGAGTTCCCACATTGGTAGAAATTGCTATAAATACCTCTTTATCTGAAAATAAGTGTTGGTTTTAGTGGCTGCCTTTCTCGCCTTGGAAAATGCCTCTGCTATTTGATTATCTCTCTGAGAGCTGTCTGATAGTCTTGGGAAGCAAAGCTCTTGTAAGTCAACAGTTGAAAAAGTTAATCAAGAGTAATGGAATCAAGTTTTAGTTCTGCTTTTGGTGAATTTAGTTTTGGAAAACCATTTAACCTGATTAAAAATCCTGACAAACCATATTCAGGGTTGTAACAGGCCAGACAAGGTATAACTGAAACATTTTTAAATATCCTAAGAATTCCATTGGTTTTGCTTTCTGTTTATAGGATGAGTGAAATCTGGAGTTTCAACACTGCAGGCAGTTCCAGCATTGTGACCAAACCTAGAGGAAAAAATAAGATTTCAATTATCTGCAGAACAGAAACTGAAAAAAATGACAACTTGTAGAGTTGAGATCATTTTACTTAATGTTAACAATGTTACGTTAACTGAAATTTTGACATTTAAAAAATGTGGATGTTTCCTTTTAGTTTGTTGGACAAGTATAGTTCAGGATTAAACTGTGCTTCTCCACTGTAGCACATTACTGTATGCACACTGCAATGAGTGAAATTTGTGACCCGTTCCATTTGATGTATTTAATGGAAATGCCTCAAAACTACTTCTTTCATAAGTAGAATCTGACTGCAGGAATCAGATAGAAGTAATTTTTAGCCATCTTCAGATGGCTAAATCATCTTTTGCAGATGATTTATGAGTCCCTGATCATTAGAAAAGAACAAATGCATCTGCTCACTACATAGCTTTTTCTTACACATTTTATGTGGTTTTTAAAATGATTGCTGCATTAGAGGACTGATTCTAGTTTTATATAATATCTTTTATAGTCTAAGTACCCTAAAGCATGTTACGATRTGATAGATAAGCAAATATCTCTTTTAGAAAGCAAGTATCACTGGTTTTATGTGCTCAGCAGACAAGAGAATTGGAAAACTGATGGAAAAGAATGGCTGAAAGTGACAGTATTTTCTCATTTGGCTGTAGGGATCCATTTTAGATTTTTGGTAGACTGTGGAGGACTTTACATACTGTGTAAATAAGTTTGTTTTGTGACAGCCATAGTAAATGACTGAGGGGTAAAAGAAGCTTGGAAATTCTGCTAGCATCTTTATTCCTAATCTGTTAGTATATACATTTTGGACAAGTTTGTTTTTCAGACGTAAGCAAAGCCAGACATGCAATGCTACAGTTTTATGACCTCAACATAAATGATATACTACACAGTAAATACTTTAGAAAGAAATAAAATAATGCATCCTGAGGCAGTAATATGAAAAACATGAGTATATATTTTTCAAGCTTAATGCAGGGGTGACTGGGTGAAGTAGGCTATTAATACAAGTGGCTATACTATATGGCTAAATGATTTCTTCATGTTTTAAAATATAGACACTATAGGCATCTCTGCAAGAAGCACAGAGGCAGCTAAATGCTACTGAAGCTGTAGTTACATGGCCAGTTTAACTTACCGTAAGTTTGAGTGCTGCCAAAAGAGTAGGTCCCTTTCTTCTACCCTCCCAATGCCCCTGCTCGCCCTGCCACTTGTCTCTGCCCTCACACTGGCACTAGGGTTCCCATGACCATGTGATGAAGCTGGATCCGATCCTGCTGGTATCTAAATTGGCAAAAGAAAAAAGAAGTTAGTTTCCCAGCTGGAAGTTCTGTGATTCATCATAGCTGGGTAAGCACCAAGGGCAGAGAAGAGCAGAATCTCCCCTTTCAGTGGCAGCCCATGTGGGCTCCATTAGAGTGACCATATAAAGCTAGGGACCAAAATACTTCTCCAAAGTTCTAACAAAACTTGATAGACTTAAATACAAAATAAACAAAACTGACAGATCCATAAGTAACCTCTATTAGATCCCTGCCAGTGCCATGCCACATCTATGGTGGATATGACGCTTCAGTATCTTGAGCAAAACCACTTTCAGCCCAAGTAGAGCAGTGTTTGTTAGTCTTCACCAGATGTGTCAAAAATGTGTCCATTTCCCTGTACCCCTATGATTTTGATTCTAAACAGGTGGTAAAATCACTTCAGCTAAAGGGAATTTAATGCTAAAGGCATTCAGTTTAATAATTTATAATAATTTAATGCTAAAGGCATAAAATACAACATCTGCAATTTTTGCTATAAGCATTACATGACTTGAGCAAAAATACACAGAGGAAATTAGTTGCTACACTTCAGTTGCTAATAGGTAAGAAAAAAAATTGAAAGTCAAAAAAAAGTTGTGCTTTGGAAGGAGATGGGAACTCTCTCTTGTTCCTCTCTAACTCAGGCATTCCTGTAGAGAAACTGCCTGAGAGAGGGAAAAATCTTGTCAGAGAATGGAAAAGGAAGTACTGGGCCATAAAGGACACTTTAAAAACCATGCTGAAAGTCCAGTTATGGGGGTTTTTCCTTTACTCTTACTCATGCTGAGCAAGTATGAACAGAACCAATAACGCAATACTTTTTTAAGACAAATTTTGGCTCTACAAAAAGTAATGCAGATTTATAAAAATCCTAAAATTAGTGATTGTCTTTACTTACATCTACTCAGTGTATCTAGAACCCATATACATAAAACCTACTGTCTTGGAACCAATCTTAGTGACTTGTGAATATTGGGCAGCATTAAGATATCTGGGGTTATTTTGTCTCTAGGACTAGGCTAATGGGAGTTTTTAAAGTTTAATGCCATATCTGGAAGCTCTGCTCTGGTTTATTTGGCTGTCAGAGCATTATTTGGTAGAGTAAATGCAGACCATTATGCATATAAATGCACTTTTGGTTTAAGAAGCGTTAAGAAGCTGTTTAGAAAAGCCTCCCTTTTCTCTAGTGCACACAGAACCTTGGCTTCGAACTATTGAGCTCACAAAGTTTTCCAGCCCATTGAAAAAGCATACCTTTTTTTTATCCTTTCACAGTCTATGAACTTGCTGGACTAAAAACACTACATTAGAAATGTATTTTAGTAGCAATCTTAAATGACACAGACACTGATGAATACTGCCCTCAGATCATGAAGTAAATTTGTTCACCTCATGTCAGTGCTTACGTGCCCTCGTTAGCAAGACCTTAACACAAAATTTAAGTACTTACTTACCTAACTTTAAGGTAGTTGAAGTTAGATGTGTGCTTAAATATCTGGCTAAATCTTGGTCAAGCCCACTACACAGTTAGACATAGACTTTTTTGATGTCCTTCAAAAGGTGACCAGAACTAAAATGGCAGAATGAAATTCGGGGACGAGGTAAAAGAGGAGGAAAAACGGAAGAACTCGCTCCTTTGGAACACCAAATCAAAATTAAGCCTTCAGCTTTCTCTGTTCAATTCACTCTGTTTTCTTACTTTTTCATTTATTTTCATGTCCTTCATGTGACTGTAACACACTTTCAATCTACATGCCTGCAGGAATGACAGAAATTTTATCTCACCTTTCAAAAATGCTTGTAGAATTGTCACTAAAAGTAATGTTACCACTGACAGGTGATAATTTTCTGGGTCCATACCAAGTCCTGTCTTTATTCACTTCCGTGCAATGACTTTGTGCTTCCTCTTTTTGGTGAAATATAAAAACCACTTTATTCTTTTAAATTTCTGTCCTTGCTCTCCTTCATCTACCAGGCTGTAGAGTGCTAGTCCTTCAGGGAGGTACAGTGCTCAGTTAGTTTTAATTGGAACAGTATTTTAGAGTACCCTAATGCATTTAGTTTCCTTCTGCTGCTTGCAAACCTTTCTGAAAAATTGAGTAAGCCTTGTGAATGTAGCTTCTGTGTGGGTTTTTTGTTTTTTAATGCATCAGCTCACATCCAGACAGCTGGTGCATAAAAGCAATCAGTTAACCAAAAAGACTCGGAACAGAGCCGGTCAGTTACAGAACAGAAAATATCTTTTAACTTTTTGTGTCAAGAAGTGATGTGCAATACTCACTTAGCATATCATGATAGCTAATTATTCTCTGTACTACTTACAGTATCACTATTATCCAGTTGGGAGAAAGGGGAGAGCAAGCTGGATAAGAGGGATGAGGTGTCCAAACCTGAAATGCCTTCAGCTTTTATTAAGTATCTATATTTAAAAAGCTATACTAAAAAGTGCCTGGCCATCACTGCTTTCTGATATTCAAAAACAGCTGTGAAGCCCCCACAAGCAGTAAAGAAAGGTAATGAGAATCAGGTCTACTACTCTTCTCTGCTAAACAAAAGAAAAAAGTAATTGCAAAAAATACTGTACAATGTAAACATATGAAATCTTTGGTATTAATATACTGTCCATACATACTGAGAACAAGCCTCAGCCTTGATCTAAAATGAGGAAGCAGTTGCACTAAGTAGTTGGTGTCACTGATAGGGCTGCAGTTGTCTCAGCCCCACCAATAAATCTGCATAGGTTCTTTCAATGCGCAGAATTCCCAGCCACCTCAAAGTAATTATACTATTTAATTTCATTTTAGGACTGATTTGTGTCAAAGATGTATTAGGCCTTTACATGCTACGTATTTTCATTTACTCAGCCTATGTTAGTACTTACTAGAACAAGAGAGATTGACAGCCTCTTTGTGAAGATTACATAGAGGGCATATGAAGATGAAAAGTATAATCAATATTTAGCCTTTCTGTGCTTCTGTGTATACCATATAAACACACACCTGCTATAATTATGGGGTTTGCCTTTAGACAAAATAGCGGATGATTGACAAGTGAGCAGAATAGGATGTTATTCAGACTTTTAAAAAAAAAAAAAAAAAAACCAACACTTTTGACGAAACAGAACTATTTATAGTCCTTTCCTCTTGTGCATCTCATGAACACAGCAGAAGACAATTCATTGTTCCTTCTTCCGCTCAGACAGGTGTCTGTAATTGACTTCTCCCCATAAGCAAGCCTCTTTCAACTTTTCTTCACAGCTTTGAGATAGCTTTACAGATAAAGATCAAAGGCTTGATGCCTTGAACTGATGGTTTGGTGTCACAGGTTACCACCTCCAGCTCCAAACTTCTTCCTCTCCCATCATGAAAAGCATTGCCCAGGGGGTAGGCTGCGATAAGCCCCCAGAGTGGATGAGGGGCAGTAACCCTCTATCCTAGACCAGCAGCGACTGAAGCAGTTTATCTGATTGCACCTCAAGAATTCAGCTATGTCTTTATGCATTACACACATGTAACAGCCATAGAAAACACCAGCTCCAACCCAGCCAGCTGATGCCAACCTGCATTTCCTTGCAAGGGAATTCCACTCTCACTGTTCCAGGTAGTGCATGATTTAGGGGTGTGTGCATGTGGAGACCTGAAGCACCTGAAGGAGGCCTAACAAGAGGAATTAGGTGCTTTCTGTATTTGGGAATTTCCTTTTGCTTTCTACTGAGCAATTAGAAGGGTGGTGGAAGGTGGGGGGAGTTGTTGTATATAAYTAATTGGGTTGTTTTAGATGCACAAAACTGGCAAGTAGTATGAAATTACATCTTATGAAGACACGCAGTTCACAGAGATCCATGTTCTTCTACAAAGACTGTGTCAGGAGCACTGTGTTAATGGAAGCCTATTGTAAGAAAGGTGGTACTTTTCGTTAATTTAGTTTGAGAAGATAGTCCAAGATAAGAGCTTCAAGCTTTTCAGAATCTTAAGTGGTACTTTTACAAATCCCCTTCTAGGTGAGCAGGTTTCCCCCAGCCCCCCAGCAAGCAGGAGTCTTCCCCTTTCTCCAGAAACAGTCACTTTCTTTCCTAATTTGGTCACCTGCACACCTGTTTATTAAACTAAAAGCTAACAGAAACACAAAATAAAGACCAGCTGGGGAGAAGGTGGTGGAATAATTGTGCTGTGAGAAGCAGTAAAGGAGGGGGCTGGGCGTGCTGTTCCTTCTTTAGTTTCATGTTTTAATGTGCTTTTTTTAAATAACAGAGGTAGCTGTAGTAATTTTTAATTTTCTGCTCTTTAATTTTTGTTTTTCATCTTCTAATAACTTAGCTTTTATTCTCCAAATTCCATTATACTCTTCCTCACTTTGTTTTCTTTTTTGTGATTCTTTTCTGTAAAACTTTATAGCTGAAGCAGGTGGGGTTTTTTGGGGGTGTTTTTATTTTAAGTCTAAATTTGAACTTACTAAATCCCATCCTAGGTTTCCAATGCTATGCATTTGAATTTGCCTGAAAAACAAGAAATAACTGCTTTTTGTTTTTACGTGATCTGTTTATGTTGCCTTTCTCAAGACAAAAATGAGGGCTACACCTACCTACAGTCTTACTTCAAGTGAATGGAGGTAGTAATGATCTTCAGAAAATGGAACCTTCTAGACACAGAACTACAGGGTGCCCTGTCAGTGAGAAACAGATGTACCCAAGGTTCAGGCATAAGAACTGAAACTGGAGTGCAAACTGACTGATTTACAGTGTGATGATTTTTTTTTAATKATTATTATTTTGAAACCAGTTCAACTTTACCCGTTAAAGATCTAACTGACGTTAGGAGGAGGAGAAGGAATATGCAGGTCGCTTAATACTGAATGTGTCAATATTGCTTACAAAGCTTCCCTTGCAGACCTTCTGTCTGAATATATCCTGTTCAAAATTCTGCCCTTTTTTAACTAAAGAAACTGGTCCCAGAGCGCAGATAGGGATTTTTCAAGAGGCACACCAGATGATTCAGACAGTCCTGTAAGCACCAGAAATTTAAGGAGGTATAATTCTAGTCCTCCAGATAGACAGAAATAAGTATGCTTGTAATATAGAAAACTTCCTGTGATTCATTCAAAACTGGTTTTTGTTTTGCCACCACTCCCTACTGACGCTGCAGTCAGCCCTGTTTCCAAAAACATTATCAGCACCACTCCCAACTGCAAGCGCACACATCTGTGCTCGCAGCCAGATGCACTGGAGCAACTGTGCCGTCTTCCCACCCCGGAGACCATGTAATATATTCTTACAGCGGAGGGGTGTCACCTGCTATGGGCTGTCCCTCGCCACGTGGCGTAGGCAGCTGTACAGCTAAAATACCGAGAAGCAGAGTGTGTGCTGAAGGTCCAAAGTACTGGATTCACTGTCCACAAGTTGGTGAACCGTGCCGTTCGTGCACACAGGAGATCCCTCTCTGTTCCCAGGAGCATGGCCACTGAGGAGCCGTTCATGCAGACTGCTCTGAGCCGTAATATATGTATTTACATAATACACATTTGTAAATGTCTTCACAGATTTGTAATACTGATAAACACAATTTCTCAAAAATTAGTCTAAATGGTGGGAGAATTCCTTATTACACAGATCTGTCTGAAATTAAGACAGAGTCCTCTTTGTCAAGTCTGGGGACTCTGTACCTCATCTGACATCTGAGTTGAATGCTTACTACGCACTTTATTCTTCTCCATGTTATTTATATTTTTCTCTTTTTTAAAATTATTTTAACTTTGGAAGGCTTTTGTGGGATAGCCTATATGCAAAAGAGCCAAAAGCTTCCAGCTGATGTTTGAGAGTGTGGATGTGTCACAGGCCAGTCCCACCCATCGCCCTTCACTTGACATACATTCCTCATATGCTGAGCTGTGACCAGATCAAAGAGAGGGTGGTTTTGTTTCATTTTGTTTTATCTCAAGGCAGCTCTGCCAGTCCTTGAAGCACAGCTAGGTATTTTGTGACACAGCAAATCCTTCTTTCAGGGTATATTGTATTTGCAATGGTAAACCTTTCCGTCTTTCTTTACATATGTATTACAGCTAGCGACCCCTTTGTCAACACATCTGATAATCCTGATTTGCTGGAGGTCAAAATTGATAAGATATGAAAAATAGCAACACAGGGCTATAAAGTGTTTACTTTTAGGATTCACTGAACAGTCTTTTTTTGTTATTCCCTCCAACATGTAGAATTTCTAATGTATTTGTTAGAAACCTAAAACTTTTTGGAAGCACCTAGAGCCAAGACTTCCAAACTCCTCATCTGCAGAAGTTTGAAAATCTATTCTGTGCGCAGTGAGTTCCTGATCAAAGGGTCCCATCCAGTCTATACCTGTCACAATTAAACTGGATCTCAAAATAGATCTATTTTCTATTGCTGAAAAGAGTTTTCAGACTGCACCTTTATCTGCAAGCCTGATTTTACATAAAAAGCTCTCAACCAAGTTGAATGAAGAGTTGATGCTTGTAGTTAAGAAACAACTCTTAAGTTTGACCTCTTAATTATCTTTAACTGCAATGCAAGGTAAAACTAGCATTACTTATTATTTTCATTTACAGTGTTAGCTGATTGAGGTCCTTGAATGTTTCTATTATCTGCTCATCCCAAGAGAACAACTAGAGAATAAACATTAGTTGGTAACGAGGTCCTGACTCAGACATGTTGTGAAGAAAGAAGGTTGTCGTTATGTACCTCAAGCAAGGGCTGTCTGCATTGGCCCACGGTAGCCTCCATTTCCTGGATACTCTCAGGGCTGCTGCTCTGATAAGTTCCTCCCACAATGAACCTCTTTACTTGAAGTATTGTCTTAAGTAAAGTATTTGAGAGCCAGACAAAAAGTATTTGAGAGCTAGTCAGATATGCAGATCCAGGCAAAACGTTAAGTGTATAAATGTCCTTCTGAGCTTCACTTTCCTCATTACTCTGGAAAGGCCTTTGGGCTTGGGTTTGAGACCCCTAAGATTTGGAGAATCCTCTTGCTATAGGCTCTGCTATCTGCCTCTCATCTTTTCTATTGTCTCTCTAAAATCACAAGTCAGATAGACAGCTCTTTGTAAAACTTGTCAGTTGTAGCCTATTATATCGGCTGGCATCTCAAGAAATCTCAGCCTCTAGCTAACTGGACAGACTGGTTTTTGCAGCTTGTTCAACTTCATGGGTCAAAGGGGATTCCACTTGAACTGGAGGTCATCCATGCTTGATGACTTCCTACACTTACCACTATACAGTGCACTGGTTATCTGCTTACTCTCACAGGCTTGATACAAGTTAAGTTGTCCGGAGGCAACAAAGTATTCTAGCAAATCCTACAAGAGCTACCTAACTTTAAAGATTAAAAAAGTCACACAAATACACATTAGATACTCCCTAATTTATCACAATTTGTAATTAGAAAATGAAGTGGCTCCATTAAAAGAATGAGGAATAAAAGAGGCAGAGATTTTTAGGAAATTTGATTATGCAAAAATAGGAATGTTCTGATTTCAGTCCATCTGCATGGGAAAAATAACTGGTCACACCAGTAGGGGCACATGCGATTATCTCTAATTTAAATGCATCTTTTTTTTTTAAAAAATGGAAATATGTATTAAAATGCTCTTTAAACTATAGCCTTATTCAGTGCACATGGAACGCCCGTTATAGTCTAATCAGTTCCCCTAAATATGATCAAATGAAAAGCAAACTGTTCTGGGTACTCGTGGTTATAAATTTTGGGGTGGGTTTTATTGGGGGGGGAGGCGGGGTTAGAGACCAAAGTGACAATATAAAATAAAATCAGTCCTGTGAAAAATGAAGCACCTTTTTTCAAAATAAAGCCATAATTTTACCATTGTAAAGATATATGAATGTCAGAGATGAGCAATAAGCAATATTCAGATCTAAATCTACAGTTAGATTTTTTTGTTTGTTTGTTTGGGTCCTATGTCTAAGAAACAATAAATACTGGAAGAAAAATAACTGATGCTTACATGCATTTCTAACTAAAGGCTGGCAAGCCTTTTTGAAAAGGACAAAAACGCTTGCAAACAACCATTCTCCATAAACTAGAGCTAAACCATTTAAATCTCCTCTCATTCTTTTCATTCCTCATTACTTTGCATTTATAGACACTGGCAGGTGCCAGCTGAGGCACAAGACAGAAACAGTAAACTGCAGAAGATGGCTATTTGTGATGTTTCAAGCATAACCAGAAGCTGAATCTATTAGGGGGGAGAAAAGAAAAAAAAAAAACAAACCCCACAGAAAAGCAGAAGTTCTTCTGAGATGTTCACGCCAGATTTGCTGATTTAATGTATCTGGTTAGTTTAGAGAGTAATCCAAGCTATTCTCATAGATGTAGTGCATTGTTGCAGGAAATCTTGAAACATTTTGCTGTGCACCTGTTTCTCACATCTATAAGTAATTTTTTTTTATATCAGCAGRTAACACTATATCCTTTTGCTGTAAATTAATAGTATGAGTTTTGAGCAAAAGTTAAAGATGTGCTTGTTAATTATTTCTCAGTTACTCTCACGATTCTTTTTTTTGCTGAGTTGAGAACCTAAAAAGAATAGGTTGAATTGTTTTTTAAGTAAAACTGGGCAAAGATTTAGGCTCTAGGAATATTCTTTAAGTATCAGACCCATGACCTCTAGCCTGTCAGAGCAGAATACTCCATGTTGTTGTATTACAGGGCTGCTGAAAATGTGGAATATCCTGCAGTTCCAGCTGACATAATGAAAGGATCAGATTTTTCTGTTCTGTTAATAAACATTAAGACTAAAATAAAGCTTCGTTATTTATTTGAGGATTCCAAAACCTGACAAGTACTCAGTTATTTAACTGTCCTTTTTAAGCAAGTCTCATAAAGCGGGATTGATTGTCACTACCACAATTGCTCTAAAATCAGTAGCAGAGGTAGGAAGATCCCTCTCAGCATAAGCCTAATACTCTACCACTACCTAATGCCTTGAGTGGCTACATGTCTGCTCAGCCTGAACGATGGACTGCAGACAAATAATCACATAATGTTAGTGCAGTTATTTTTTGTTTAGCTAATTCTCATCTAATTCCAATTTCCTTTGAAAAAGTTATTTTAATTTTTAAGAGGCAGCTGTAATTACTAATGATGAAGCTGGAAGATAGTTTCTTTTTAGTAAAGCTCTATACGTTACTTAACCTTCTGCATAATAAGGTTTAAAGTTTAAAGAAAGCTTTGAAAAAGGGAAAGAATTCTTTGTTTGCACATGTCTTTGTAAGCAAAGCTTCCAAGAGTCCTTTGGTAGCCTGATTGTGCATCAGAGATGAGGTAGGCAAGACTAAACATGGAATGACATAGACAACTTATAATGAAGAATGGAAGGCAAATTTTTTTAAGCCCTTTTTGAAAAAAATTATTGCTTTCCTTTATTGGTTGTGATACAATCTTCAGCTCAGGTCTAATAAAAGACACTTGGTTTAGGTGAACAGGAAGAACATACGCTGTGTGAAG
The DNA here is from genome assembly GCA_035582835.1 of Phoebastria nigripes. Taxonomy (NCBI): domain Eukaryota; kingdom Metazoa; phylum Chordata; class Aves; order Procellariiformes; family Diomedeidae; genus Phoebastria; species Phoebastria nigripes. The sequence goes on from JAYKAV010002953.1 coordinate 583,106, forward strand.
AAACTAAAAATATCTATGCATTCTATAGAAGTTTCTGGTATGAGCAGACTTCCAACAGGTTTCACCTGATATTGACTTGATTTTAGTGGTGTGGGTTTTTTTAAATTAGAAGAGAGGTGGGTTTCTAAATGATACCTGCTGAGTGGAAAATGAGATATTTAACTCAAATTGCCGTGATTACAAATAAAATTTTAATGAGGTCAGTGAAGCTGATGAATAAAAACAATCTTTGATTCCAGATAATCAGTCCATGTAACTGGAGTCCCGATATCACAAGTTTTTACAGCTCAGTCACAGATACTCTAATGGTTTTTTAGATGGCCGGAGTCTGGGAATGTATCATTTCTTCCCCTCCTGTTATAACTGCAAACACTATGGGAATGAGGTAAACTGTCCACTGATAAAACAACTCGTGTAATGTCAGAAATCAGAGGGCATTCCCATTATAGCTGTGGAGTGTTGTAAYGTCAGTTCTGAACAAAATGTTAACATTGAAATATTCTAAACTACTAATTTAGGCAATGGTGTTCTTTCCTGATGCACTTACTCTTAAATCGATTGTTTAAACTGCACTTAATTGTATTAAGGAGAAGGATAACACAAATCATGCCAAAGAGCTCTGTTAAAAAGGGAGGGAAACTTCATACACAAATGATTTAGCAACTAAACTACTTATTGAACATACATTAAGCACTTTTRATGTGTGAAATATTACTGGAAATGCATTTCCTGTATTTTCTTAATTTATATAAATGGGTGTTCAACCACATGGTAATTTTAATGCTGGCTTTGTTTAATATCTTACAGGAAGCTTCAAAAGATGGTGCATGACATCAAGAAAAATGAAAGTGGGATAATAAACAAGTTCAAAAAGTAAGTTTGAAATGCCAATCCTAGTTTTATCAATTTGGGGAAGTTCAGATTGCTAGCATAGTGGATAGTACTTTAGTGATGGGACCATGTTACTCTAGAGGGATGTACTTCAGTGTATGCAAAGAACTTCAGTCCAGACTACGACATGCAGACTTGTCATCAGTATTAAGAGTATCACAAAGTAGTTGCAGAACTGGCCTCCAACAGGAGGTTGTGTTTGTAGCTCTGAAAAACAGTATTTGGGTAAAATGCATTTTTCTTACATATTCTTTGGGAATGATCATCACTTGTTGTTTGGGTGTGTGCCTTTCTCCTCAGGCCACTGTTTAGGCTACCTGCAGCAATTAAGTTTTAATTTGAGCTCCACCTTGAACCAACTGGTCAGACATCATAGTTCAAATTCCCGTAAAAACGCTAAGTCCTCCTGTGTTTCAGTCCCATAAAACAAACCCCAGCGTTACCTAACATCCTTATTCCAGTAAGAGGTGCTAAACAGCATGCGTATTGATGCCACGTGCATATGAGTATCATAAAATATTCATGTGTATTTATACACAGAAAGAAATTCCAGTAATTCTGCATCCTTGTCAAATGAATACACCATTCACTGTTTCCAGTCAAACATCTATTTAAACCAATTAGCTATTTAGCACACTTTTTCTTTATGCAATAGCTTATTTGCATTGAACTTCCATTTGGATGTGATTTTCTCATTCAGATGTCTTTCTTTACGTGGGTCATTGACAACAAAACTTTTAAAAGTACTTAGTACTTAATTAGTACACAGTATCTGCAGTGTTTCCAGGACAACCGTATTAAATTCTAGAAATACAGCTCTCGTACATAAAAGGCACATATAAACGCTGTTTAAAATTGTTCTTAAAGAGTGACCATGATGGTTCAGTTCAAGGAAAAGAAAAAGTATGGTTTTAACAAGAGCTAATTCTAGGTATACACGAAGCGGTCAGTAGGCTGGTGGGAGAAGCAGTAGGGCTCTGCATGGTTGGCTATGCAAGAGCTCTGGAAAGCCAGGCTGGCTATAGCTACTGCCCCTGCTGCCAGCCCAGGCGGGGCAGCTGCTATCCCTGGCAGAGGAGGGGGATACGCTTCTAGGAGCAGCAGCAACCACCTGGCTCACCCAATCCCCAGGCAGGAGGAGTAACCTTAGGTTGCAAGCCCTCCTTTGAGGCCTCTTTATCACAGCTGTGTTTCTGTCCACAAACCTTGTGCAGGCTCTGATGGTAACACCTGATAGATCAGATAGATTCTTGAGATCACTTTTTTTCTTTACTCATCCTCTTTCACGCTAGCACTGCTGCAATTCACAGTAAATCACAGTCACGTGGTATATGTACTTGTTATTTCCACACACGCACAAAAGCAAATTTTCCCTTAAAATGACCCTCTTTCAACTATTTGAATCTTTAGTTTAATCTAAGTGTGTTTTTGTTTTTAACACAGTGTGTATATAAATAGACCACTGTGTTCAGAGATCCATCTGCAAAAAACTCATAGTTTCACCTGGGACCTGCTCACAGGGAAGAGCTTCTAGGCTGTAAAGGCTTTTGGTGGGTTTTTGGAGGGGAGGGGGGTGAGAGGGATTGGGGGGKTTTTTTGTTGCTTTTTAATAAAGGGTGGCTTCCTACTTCACAGTAGTAGTTTAAGTGTAGTTAATGTTAATAATGTTGCAGTGGGTCCAGTTCAAATGCCTCGGAGAGGAAAGCAGATGGCAGAAACAATAGAAGCATCTCAAATTTATAATTTGAGGCAACAAATTCTCTCCCATAGTAGCCCGGACATGAATTCTGCTGTTAATCAACACATTGCTCTGACTGTGTGTCCTTCCCTGAGAGTAAGAGGGGAAGGACAGACAAGAGAAAAATAACAAGAACTAAACGTAGCTGAAGCTGGGAAGGTCAGAGGTGCCATCATTAAATGTCAGATACAAGATTGCTGCTATAACGCTGCAATTCTTTGATTCTCTCAAGATTTAAAAAAAATCCACAAAAAAGAGCAGGCTCATAAAAAATCTCTTAATGTATGACTGCAGCACAAAGCTCACATTTCACCTTCCCCAGCTATAAGAATACAAATTGAGATGTAAAAAAAAACCATATAATAATCTGATACTTCTGTAGTTCATCTGAGTCATATTAATCTCTTCTGCAATTCTGAAGATCAGAAACTTACTCTTATTTTTTTAAAAATTGAAGAAAAAATTCTCACATTTGCACATGACTTCAGAACTCAAATCTTGAACCCAGCACGTAATGAGACTTGCAATAAAAGCATGAGTTGACAGCACTGATAAGGATATGTACAAGAGATGCCAAGCTTTGCAGAATTAGAACTGGCTGTATTCCTCAGAATGTGCCCTTTGGGGGCTTTTTGTTTGATTTTAGTAGATGCTTTTTCTAAAAAATGCGGTTATCCAGTTGATCACTTACTGCATTCAATTATAGGATTATTTTATTAAATGTCAAGGATCTAAACATGACTGATGCAGGAAAAATTGTATAAAAAACTGGCTTTATGTAGCACAGATTTGGAATTTGTCTATATCCTGGAAAAAACATCGTTTTGGCTCAAATTCAAACCTGTTATAAGTAGAAATAATTTTAGAGAAGTCAAATAGTGTACTTGCTTATCCCAAGCCTAAAGTTGTCACACATGTGTACATACATATGTAAGCCTCTGCTACTGAAATTGAAAGAATGATCAAATACTTATGAAATACATTTGACTTAACACATACTGGTAATAAGACACTTCTAAAATCTGGATTGGCTCTTGATTATGCAGAAAAGTAAGCAAAGCTCTTGCATCAAGTGTCTTGCTCTCCAATCTAGTTCATCTGTGGGTTGCAGGTGGGGAGGGGTACGTCTATCATCCATGTGTGTCTTAAAGGTCCGCGGAAAGCAGTCTGAACAGTCGTGATAACAGGAAAGAAAACTACAAATTGTTTCTTCATTGCTTAAAAGTTCCTGTTGTTTATTCCCCATCCTGGCCCAAAATTTTCTGACAGTAAAAATAAAAAAGCATTCACCTGCTTGCCCTTAATCACATGCAAAACTGTTTACAATACTGGAGTCCCAGCTGCTGTGCAGATCATGATGTCAAAGAGGATTATGTACTCAGGTGTAGAAGCAATAGGTATAGCCAAAATTGTATAAACAGTGAGAGCTGGGGGCATTTTTTCATGTTCACATCCTTGGTAATACAGAAGGAAGTAAGAGAGAAATCATAGGTTTCACTCTGCAGGATGGTTATCTATGCTTGAAACGCACTGTAAAGACATAGCACTCATCTGTAAATCATAAGCTTTAAGCCTCTAGGCTTTGTTCAGTGGAATCCTAGCTCCATTGAAGTCAATGCTAAAAGTCATACTGCATATACAGCAAAGTCAGGATTTCACTCTAAAGTTTGGTACGTGCTGACCTACTGTGTTGAATAAGAAACTAAAAGGTCAGGTTACTCACCTTGTTGCAATATCACATCTTATCAAAACCTCCTTTGCAAAGCCATCAGAAATCATGCACTTGTAGTTATTTGTCTAACTGCACACAATCCAAATATGTGCATTTCTTGAAATCACATTTGCCACATGACCTGAAAAATGGAAAGAAAATGCATCTTCATCTCATCTGCTTTACCCAGCTTTCTAGTTGGGTAAGTTTTTACTTCAGATTTGTCTAGTCCATTTTCCTGTACCATTTATAACTTAGGCGGTAACTTCAGGCAGAAAAATGGAATTGTGTCACTAAATGTCTCTTCAGCCTGCATAGCTGCAACTAGAAGACATCCATGATAAAACCTTTGGCAGAGGGAAAAGTGGTATTTTATGGACTAAACAATGAGAGAAAAGTATTAAAATCAAGCTGTACCACACCTCAAAAGAGAAACCAGGAAAAGTATAATTTTAACTGTAATCTAACTAATTTTAACTGTATTCTGAAGAAACATTAATTTCAACATGTAGCTGAATAGAATGTTTTGAGTGCCAATATAACAATATTTCATCAACGTGAAGATTAATGAATCACAAYGGTATGCCATTTCACTGCCACAGCACACTGTAAAGAAAATGTGCAAAAGAGTAGTAATAACGCTTTAAAAAAAAAAAAGTTTCAGATTATTTTTTTGTACAATTGCCAGATACTTCCAAAGCTATAACAAACTATTCACTAGGTCATGAGAATACAGCTCAGGAAAAGTTTATCTGTCAGCTGCATTGCACCTGTGTGGAACTCTGAAAAAGTTTTTGGCAAAGTTCAATTAATTTATCTTTTAATCACAAGTGTGATGATCTAGTGCACTTAGGACTAATACATACTATAAATATTCAATTCAGTAAAGATGTCAATATAATTTTGTAAAACCTATTAAGTTAAAATTGTTCCGAAGAAGGGAGTGGACTTTGTACAGAATTAACAACAGAAAAAGTGAAAGACTCTTGAAAACAAAGAGTTTTTAGGCACATCTTAAATGCTGGGAGAGTGAGCAGAAACACTAGTGAGGAAATGCATCTGTAGGAGAATTAAGTGCTACACGTAAAGGGCTACTACTACCTACATTTGGTTACTTTTCTGGGAGTAGCCTGTAAAAACAAGTGTTGCTAGAGCAGAAAACCCAGACCTCTGCTGCAGTTTATTTAAAAATTCTCTATTTAGTGCAAGAAAACACAAAAATGTGCTATGAACTCGAAGCATGTGATTAATATTTGCAATTCCTACAGGACTCCTTAGGTGAGAAAAGTTAAGCACAGGCCTAAATGCTTTGTTGGATCAACCTCAGCATGCTATAGAGGGGAAATCTCAGAATACATTGGTTTTTAAAATGAAATAGTTTATTCTCCTAAAAGTTATTGTGAATTTCTGTACATTGCATTCTGTTCTTGTGTGAGCAGCATCTAGACCGCATTACGTGAAATGTCTCAAATGCTACCTGGTTATTTGTTGAAGCTAAAATGTATATAGTAAGATGTGTTATGTTGCTTTTAAAACCTGTAAACATAATCTCAAAAATGTACTTGGATTTTATTGAGTCCTTTAGAACTGAAATTTCTCAGGTATATTTCAAAATCTCCAGAAAATTACTTATTTTCTATTATTTTCTATTAAATTTTAGAAAAATACTAATCCCATTAAAGTAAATGGAAACTTGAATTATTTAATTGTATTCTATCACAGCTAACACAGAGATACTTCACCACTTGTAACTTAAGTCCAGAGTGGAGTAGCACTAGAATATTTTACTTGGAAATTGCATTTGCTATAATTTTATATAACTCTGTTAAAAGATATGTTAGGAAATCTTTCTGTCTTCCACTGAAATATGTATGCTCAGTTGGATGGCATTTGATTCTTTCAGTCCTTTCTCGTTAACTTCAGGGGAACAGGACAGAGTCAATTGTCACTCTGCAAGCATCTATGTGGATAATTACGTCAGAATCTGAAATAGCTAGGTAACCACTCCTTAGCATAGGGGTTATGTCTTTTGAGCTTGCGTTGTGGTTTGCACATTGGGTAAAGTTCTGGCTCTTGCAAAGCGAAGCTCCAATTGACTTCAAAAGAGCCTGGATTTCAGTTCTGGTACTCAGTAAATCATACCAGTACAGTGAGAATTATTTGTTTAAGTGGATTTATTTGCATTTTGTAATAAATAATATATTTGAAGAGATTCTAGCAAATATAGATGTGGCTGTGAATTGTTTCAGCTCTATGACAGAAACATTATTTCTTTTCTTCTATTGATATTCAGGTTCCAAAATGAACAAGTGGCCTTAATTTGCAAAACKGGGAAAGATACTTGGGATCGGTATGCTATTTCAGAGCTGCACAATGGCATGATAGGCTGCTTAGACACAGACCTCTGTTCTGTGCTTTGTATGCTTTCGTTATAACATATTTACATTTTCTGTCGGGGCCACTGCCAGGATTTACACGGCCTGGGACGAGGTGTTGAAGTCTTCTCCTTAGCAGCTTGGAAATGTATAATGTGGCTTAAGCCACATACTTCACACTGTGACCCAGACAGCCTCTTACTATTGCCTCAGTTCCACTATTTTCCAAGTCTCCACCGTCTCTGAACAACTCACGATAGACATGTTGCAAAGTACATTAATAGATTTTGGTCTACCCTCCCTGAGACCTGAGATCTGCCCTGGCAGTGGCCCTGGGTTTTTCTTTCTAACATGCCTGTGCTAACCTGGACAGAAGACAACAGCAGGGCTGTTGAGAATGCTTTTTAATTTACTGTTTGTACACTAAGTTATATTATGCTGCAGCAAGTTAAAGACTCTGAGGAGGCAGCTATCCATCATTAGGGTTGTTAGTAATGAACAAAGCAGCTAAAGACTTCAAAAATAATGTGCCTAGATTGGTTTTGGTTTGGTTTTTTGGGTTTTCTTTTTTTTTGAGCTTTAGCAATGCCTGCACCATTTATTCATTGATTCATGCACGTGCATTTTTTTTGTGACTATCTGAACAATAGAATTCCATGAATTCAACTCAAAAGTAGCCAAAGCATTTCTCAAAACAGACGGGAAAAGTTTGTAAATTGATGTTAGTGCCAGCATGCCACCACCCTGAGTTACATTGGTACCTGAACAATGACACCTAAGCAGCATGCTCAGGACCTAAATACTGAGTGTCAAATTCTTGTGGTAAAGCAAAATTTGTAGACATCACTATTGCTCAGAGATCACAAGAAAACATTTTAAATTCTTTGTGGGCAATTTTTTTGTAAATAATTTGCTTATTTTTACAAATTAATTTGTTAGCACCTGGTTGAAGAATGAGTGAAGCTATCAATTCAGTGGACAAAGGTTCAGGTCCATGGTGAGGTCCCATCAGTGCTACAGGGAAGCTGTCAGACAATGTTCAAAAGTCACTTTGAAGAGTCATTTTAATGTAAATTGTGTTAATGTTTTATATGGCTACAAAAAGCAAAGGTGTGTTTTTCTCTTCAGATCCATCAGTCTGGCCTCTGATGTCACACATGCACCATTTGTTTTGACTTTAAACCCAAATTCTCTTTTTTTACAGGGTAATGAAATAATTGATATATCAACTGACTGTAATTCAGTGTCTTCTCTGGACAGCTGCAATTTAGCAAACGGGAGTATACATATACGCACACACATATATATGTATGAACAGAAGTACACACATATATGTGTATACACATATATTACATATATGTATACTCCTGTTTGCTAAATATATATATACACGCACATACATATACATATGTATAGCCACAAAGATCCTTTCAGTATTTCCACAAATTATCTTTTGATTCACTTGGTATTACAAATGGCGTTATAACAGTATTTATCAAAAAAGTGGCATAACACCGTAAAATAATATTAAGTGGAAACAGAATCTGGCCCTGAGAGACCTGGTATATATTGAAACATTAATCAGAAAATAAAGTGCAAGCAAAATGATAGTTATAAAAATACGACTGGAGAGTGCTGCACCACTTACTTATGCCATAGTCTTAGCGAAGTCTCTGTGAGCCTGAACAGATTTTCATTTTCAGATAGATATGCATTTATCTCTGACCCCTATGTTACCTGTTTCTGCATTAGAAATGAAGAGGAGGGTGGGTGGGCAAGGAAGCCGTTCTTTCAAAATATGTTCTTAGCAAAAAAAAAAAAAAAAAAAAAAAAATCTTAGATTAGATTCTAATTTCTTACGTGTTTCTAGCTTTTCAAAGCATTCTCCTGCAGCTCTTTGCTAAGCATCTGTGATGGTAATCTGTATTTCTTGAGCTGCAGGTACCTTTTGTTATCAGCTTTTTTATGTGTCTGGCTAATGCTCCCTTCTAGTGAACGTTACTTATGAGACCATAAATGTAATAATTATTGTTTACAGGCTAAAAAAAAAACCTCCACCAAGTCTACCACAAAGGGATTATGCTTCAGGTAAGGCTGTATTAATGTAAATTTAAACTGCATGCCTGTGTATATTTGATACCTAACAGTATTTCAGCTATACTTTTCCTCATAATTTGTTTTTAATGAGAGAACAATATACCATTATCAACAACTCTGAAGGTAGTTCACACCTCTGAAATGAGAGGCAAGGAAAACACGGCAAGTTGTCCCAGTATGAAGAAAGAGTAGCAAGTAGCTACTCTTTCAAAATCAGTATTTACCAGGGTTCTGCATGTAGGCTGCTCTAAAAATGGAGGAGAATGCGCATCCAGTCCTCTCTGCCAGGAATTGTGATGTGAAAGTAAATAGGGAAAAAAATTGAACAAATGGATCATCACAGATTCAGAATCTTAATACTATTAACGTGACAATGACGACATCATGAATTATCTTAGAGGTAGAACTATATTTGCTTATCATACAGCACTGCCCACAAACTAGTTCGTGCCCATTTTTACAAGTTAACAGCTATCTTGTTAAGGAAACAGCGATACGAAAACTGAAGCAAAGAGGACAGAGTTTGGAAGTTATCAGATAACTGCTCCATGTTTAACATAAACACTTGTAATTAGCGTGCTGTCTTGGAGCTTTAAAGAAAGTGCAAGGCCCAGAGGTCAGCAATAGAGCTGTTATGTAGAAATTGTTACTTCTACTTAAAAATTAGCTGCATTAGCAGGACACTGTGGGTAAAGTGCATGCTCTGCTGTTCAGACCATGTGCAGTTTGCCATCTTCTAATGCTTTTCCAACAGCTCTGAAACAATTTATCAAAAACAAGCAAGCAGGCATTTAATTTACTATTCAGTCCAAACCAGATGTGTTGCTCTGAACTGTTTAGGAAATTTTGACCACTCCTTTTTTTAACTGAATATGATAGATTTTTTTTTTTTCAATCTATACTTAAGATAAACATTTATGTTCACTATTCCATCTCCTTAAATAACTCTAATGTTTGGTTTAGAACATGCAGACAATGAAGAGGAACAATGGTCAGATGATTTTGTAAGTACATATTTTGGGGTAGTAGGAGGTTACTGTAGCAACAAGTTCAGCACAAGCAATAATAATAAAAGTTTATTTTTGAATCATCTACTTGTGGTTGAAGTTAATACTACTGAAATGTTACCTTATTTGTTACATCAGCATTATTTACAAGTAGCCACTGATTTTTAGCTAACCTCAATTTTTTTACATTCAACTTAAAAGTACACTCAGAAGCACTGTCAGTGGTAGCCATGGATGCTAAGCTTTTTGAATAAGTAAGCGCGTGGCATCAATTTGAGGGACTTCTCAAACTGAACAGTAATTTCAGAAACCAGGAAGATCTTCTATTTGGGGGAGGGAGGGGAAAGCCACTTCTTCCTAAAAATGAAAAATTTCTGAGAAGATTTTAGAGAACATTAGAATGAAGCAAGTCATGGTCATCAGCCATGTAAAGTAATTGCCACAGTGTACAACTATCAGCCTGAAGTGACTAGTTTCCTTCTGGAGTTAACTCCTAAGTACCCTTTTAACAGGAAATGGAGAAGAAGTGACAGGACACATGAGGAGTCACAGCTGGAACTAGGAAGGAACTGTCCTGTGAAGGGAAACAAGCTGTTGGTCCATAATTTGAAGACTGAACTCTTGGTGTGAAAAGACTCCTTGGAGATAGCAAGGAGACAGGGAGCAGGGAGCTCCTGGGAGGAGCAGAAGGGGAGGCAGCGGGGTGTGCCTATTTGTTCAGAGAGGGAGCGCTAAAAGGGAGTGTAACGCGTCCTTTCAAGGATGTTGTAATTCTTGTAATTTAGTTAATTGTACTCCTGCAAGTGTATTTGTGTCATACACTGCAATGAAGCCGTAAGTGTGTTATGAGATGAGAAATGGGAAGTTCTGTCTTTCTAGGACAGTGATTATGAAAATCCGGATGACCACTCTGACTCTGAGATGTATGTGGTCCCCAGTGAAGAGAATCCTGATGACAGCTATGAGCCGCCTCCAAGTGAGCAGGAGAAAAAGAAGATTCCCTCCGCATTCCCTATTTCTAGGGGTGAATATGCAGGTAGTTATGGACTAGTTGGCTACRTCAGCTTGATAATTGCTTATTTATCAGTACCAAAAGAAGTGGCCTCAAATGGACTAACCTGTGCTTTCCTCAAGAGTTTGCTTTTAATTCTGACAATCAGGTCTTCAGCTTTCAGGGATGTGATTTGTTATTACAGCATGAAACAGGTTAGTATTGCTGCTAGCAATGTTTAGAATTTTAATATAATGTGTCCTAGAGACTTTGATAGACATCTATGAACTACAAAATTCAAGCAAAGGTATGGGAGATATCACTAACTTGGCCCCAGATTCATCTGCGTAATTTAATGCAGGAATTCGTATTGAAGATTAAGCATCTAAGATTAGACAGGTCCCTTAATCTTTTCTGTATCTCAAATCATTATTCCAAAAGCAGTAAAACAGAGGACAAAGCAGCCCAAATATTCACTCCACATTGTCCTTCAAGATTGGTACTGAGGAGATTAAATATCCTGAAAAACAGGACAGGATCAAGATTTTATTTACATCAGTCCAGCATAAAGACATTTTTAATTCCTGTTTTGATTCTTTTCAACCATGGGCAGATTGCACTGAAGTGAATGAAAGTTAGCTTCAGTTAGATGAAGATTTGGGCCATGGGGAAAAGAAACATTGGCATGATGCCTGCTTTCATTTTTGTATGATACAAGACTGTTACTGGTTATAGAATAACCATCAAAGTGCTAAAATGCCACATAGGTACTCATAGAAGTTTATCAGCACTTCACCTACGTGTCCTTTGAAAAGGGGAGGAATTTTTTAAAATGACACCCCGGAGGACCTGGCATAATTTGTGTTTTAGTCCCACCCTTTGTACTGTTAACAGTTGTTTCTCTCATATGTCAGATATGTTCTCTCTCACTTCCTATCACCAAAGTTCATACTGGCACAGGACATACTAAGGGACTATACCACCCAGCCACCACCTTTTCCCCAAGGAGTTAAACAGCTGTTCATACAACAGTCAGTGTCTAAGCACCCTCTGCAGCCTGATACAGAGGACTAGGTTGCTACCTTGAGTGATGAAATAGGACCAGTTTGCACAGAAGTCTCAACATCAGGACCAGCATACACTCAGGTCTGCCTTTTGACCTGAGCTGCAGCCACAGTAAAGGCTTGTTTGCACAGGTAGTAGAAGACGGTCCAGAGGCTAATGTCTAATTTTTACTAAAATTGTTGTTTTCTTCCATATTAAAAGACAATCGCACCAGTCACCAGCAGCTTCCTCCCATCAACAAACCTCTCCCAAGTACGCCCAGTCCAGCCACGTCCAGACCAAAGAAACCATCCATGCCATCCCTGCCTTTGCCATCTCCTGCTGCAAAACCAAAAGTACCACTGAAGCCTAAGGAGTGTAGTGATGATGAGGTGATGTTTATAGATATACTTGTTTTGACAGTTTAAATGACTGATGACCCCGCACCAGTCATAAGATAGACTGCACAGCAATGCCATGGCCTGGTCTCTTTCTTAGCCTTTATGGTACACAAATGATTTTGTACGTCACAAGCAGTGACCTGCGAGTACCGTGCTGATTCCTAGGGGATATCTGCCTACTTCAGGAGGCTCTTTAGGCCACAGAATAGTTTCTGCTCATCCACAACAAGCTGCAGGCAATGGGGAGAGTGCAATCTCAAAGGCTACCCCAGGACCAAAGGGAAGGGAGGGCTTTTATCCACCAGTCCAGAACTGGAATAATTTGGTAAAGGGTTTTCAGTCTTGGAGAATCCCATCTGCATAGGAATATAAACGTCTGAAATAGCAGTCACTGTGAAATAGCAACTATTATAAACTGCTGCCAGGGCTTCAATCCCAACAGTTTGTTGTTATGATGGAGGTTTAACTGGTAGATTTTTGTCCGGCATTTCTCATAGGATAATTACATTGTGCCAGTGGACAATGACGACGACAACTATATTGAACCCACAGAAAGCAGCATGTCACTACCTACAAGATGTGAGTTTTAGTCATTTAAGCTAATAATTATTGCCTTATTAGGAACAGCAGTGGAAAAAATGGATCAAATTAATGTCTATTTCTAGGGTTCAAATATTGGAGGAGCAGCTATTAAAGAGAACGCAGCCTGCAAAAAGGCAATTGTCTCCTTTGGCCCATGACAAGGCCAAGGAAAATTATTTTTAACTTTATTGGAAGCCATGTTTAATTCCTGCCTCTCTCACTCAGCTGTTTCAAAGTCCAGCCCTTGATACAACCAGGAAGCTTTTCATGGTATGTGATCTGCCTCCTCATCCAAAGGAGCCACAGCATTAAAATTCTGTTTGCTGAAGTGCCTGAGGAGAAGAACATTTTAGATTTTTCAGTAAATAAAGACAGACTTTGATTCATTTTTTTTACCTCACTATTTGAAGTATATTTAGCTGGAGAGTGAAATTATTACAGTCCAAAGGTGAAAAGTAAACAGAGAAGAGTATGTAGTTCTGCTCTCTGACACTACTGACAGTATCAAACCTATTCAGCAAGGCATGAACACTGAATAATGTTTCCCTTTTAAAATGGGAGCTGCTTTCTGCTTCAGTTGATTTGTTCAACTTATCATTTGGACCTACTTAATATTTATTCTTATTGTATGAATGTTACATTGATAGTTTTTTAATACATATTTGTGTATATATATAAAAATGTGTGTGTGTGTGTATAAATATGTGTATATACACACACACATATGCACAAGTTTATATGTATATGAATAAAATATGTTTTTTAGCTCCTGTGAATAGATTTATGAAGACAACAAAGTCAGCCCCTGCTACTTCTCCAAAGCCTTCTCTTACTTCTGATATGCAAGGTATGTAGAGTTTGTATCCCTGTTAAAATAAAATAATCTAAGACTGAGGAATATTAAATTATGCTTGATGTATTCACAATACAAACCATATGACATACTTCAGTAAAACAAAAATATGTTCCCCTTTAGGTTTTTCTGTGTTGTAGCAGTTGTTTTGCCTAGCTTGAATAGTAAATCTGTTTTAAGCATGAATAAAACTAGAACAAGTCATTTGCCCCAAACCAATTTATTTTTAGTCTTTTGCTCTAGCAGAGGGATGCAAATGGATCAATACGGCAAAAACAATTATAGGACTGAGTATGTTAGTAATCCCATTTCACTATAGGAATCAAGACTCAATACTTTAAAACCACATCAAGATTCAACCTTAAAGAAATTCCATATAGGCTGATGTTTTGCACGTCCTGTGATATCAGTGTTCCCATTTAAGTTCTATAAAGAGCAATTTATTTGGAAAAAGAAACAAAAGCAGAAGCAAATAAGAAGAATCATATTTGCTTTTGTAAGTGCAGATATACTTGCTTAATCTTTCTTAGCTGTGCTAACTCCGAGTTGTTTTGCATCCTCGTCATGTCATTAATTGCTTGGAATGTAACTGATCACACAGTTCTTTAAAAGTCTTTGCATATTCATTAGCAATGTGTTTAGCTTTCAAGTTGTAAACTACAAAAGTTTTTTTTCCTGAATGACTTAAGATTTTGTGACTTACTTTTCAGACATTTTAAAGTGCCCTTTTCAATCTTAGCCTTTCTGTAAACCAGTGTCAAGCAACAACCAGCTCCTGACAGATGTTACTAAAAAAAATAAAACGTCTCCCCCTGGTGGGAACTCGGACATTTTTCAGCGCAATAAAAGCAATGAAGCCTGACACGAAATTTGTTGAAATATAATTCGGTTTTCATTGAAGAAACTGGACATAGATAAGGATGCTGGTGGTTTTGGCTTTTGGTATCTGTGAATTAAAATACGCCTATGGGACAGAGCTCAGGAATGGACAGTGGCCACGCAAATTAGCCAGCTTGTATTTATGATTCACCTGATCTCTTCCTCCCCGAGAGTCAAGGAAAGGCTAAATGCTACCACAGCTGTGATAACACATCTTTTCCAAACTGTCCCAGGTTTGCACAACACAAGCATTCATCTTGCTTTGGGGGGAAAAAAAGAAAAAAGAAACACAACCAAAAAAAGGTTGTGGGGTAGGGGGGAGGTTCATTAATACAGTGATTGTTTCTCAGACTTCCTGGGACTTTTCCTGCAGTTCCCACGAGAAGACCAGGGGTGTAGCTACCCCAGGGTTTTGGAGGCAGAATCAAGCTCTGAGCAGATTCTCCAAGGTTTTTTTCCAGAGGCAGAAGTACAATTGATATAAATTCTGATCAGTTTTTCTGGTAACACGCAGTTTGTTTTTGCTAACCAAAGAACACGTTTTTTCCTCCCTGCCCTACAGAAGTCTACGAGGTTCCTGAAGAAGAGGTAAGGCCTTTCTATAGTTTATGACTTGCATTGCCCTCAGGCAGGGCACAAATGTGATTGTAAAAAAAGATGATCACTCTTTCAAAGGGGAAAAATGGGAACAAATCTCTGACCACACTTAAAACTTTCTGACACTTCCTTCACAGAAAAGCTGGCAAACCAATTCAAAAGGTCTGCAGAACAGAGTAAATGGGAAGGGCCTGAAGTTTCCCAGTCCTGTGTGATAGTGATCCGGTCTGGGAAGCAGCAGCCTAAGGGAATGCTTTCCAGAAGCAGAACTGCAGCAAAGGAACAGTGACAGTTCTGACACAGTAATTTTCTTCCCACTTGCTGGTACTGACGTGACATATGGCCAAAGCAGCGTGCTCAGGGCTTCACAGATTTACTGGTGGTGACTTCTTGCCTCTCCCATCCTAGTGCAGATTACCAGGCAGAGTTCTACTAGAAATCTATACTACAACACAAAAATAAGATACTGCTGTGATAGCATAAATAGGATCATACAAATGTATTTTATGAAATCAAAAAGTGACCAAATAATTCAGTGCATTTTCTCYTACAGGAAAAACCATCACCACCACCGGTAACCAGGTAACCCATTGCTATGAATGTTTGTGCGTTATTTAAAACTTGTCAGAAAATATATTTTCTCATCTAGATACTATATGTTTGATAATACTCTCTCTAGAAGATATACATATAGTAATTCTCTCTCTTTAGATTATCTACACAAAGTTTGTCATCCATTTCTATGTTATTTCAATAACCCAAACATAACATTAAAAAGAAATACCTCTTAAGGGTACTTTTTAGAATTTTGGGGTGGTAGGGGAGGAGAAAGAGTTTGCCTTTATATTCACTGTTGTTAAATACAACTTTCCTTTCTTAATTCATATTTTATTACTAGGTTCACTAAGCCACTTCCATCTATGCCTACTCAGAATACGGAGCACTCCCACATGCACAACATGACCAGAGAGTCACCTAAGCTGGATACTTCCAGGTAAATCAACAGCAGCTTATATCAATAGGAAATACTAGCAGAGACAAAATTTTCCCCTCTCTATTGTGTAGCCTTCAGACAATAAGCAATTGTTAGGACACACAAATGGCTAGGGATGTTGGGACAAGGTAAGAATGAAAGTTCTTATTTCCTTGCAAACTTCTGTATTCAAGCGAGTTTGCCAAATGGGTGCTATTTTCTTGAATATCCCTTTAGGGATCCAGTGCAGGGGTAAAATATCTCTGCAAGCCAGTTTAAAGTCCTATTACCCATCTCTGCACCCTTGCAAACAAGATGTTTTTGCAGGGGATGGGGCACAGGATTGCTTGTAAAGAAGCTGGACACAGTAAATCCATGATTTATATTCCAAGTCTCTGGAGGAAAAGAGGCAAAGGAAACTTGAGTATGCAGCCTATTTCACTCCTGTGTCCTCAGAAGCGTAGGAAGTTGCTTCATAACCACTGTCTCATCTCTAGGATATCGCTCTACGAAATAGGCCATATGCCCCAGGAAGAGCAGGTGGCATCCACAACATTGTGTGTGTTACRGTGTTTGGTGAGGTCCTGTGCACAGTTGCAGGGGAGCGGAGGTCCAGGACAGAAGCTCTTCTAGAATAGTTCCACACTAAGTGCACAGCATCACCACAACCACTGCAGCGGTGCATAGCTGCAATTGAATCCATTTACTGCAGACCTCCTCCTCTCTAGATCTTGAAATGCATATCTGAGCCAAGCAATTAAATAAGTGAATCCTACTCATCTTAACTTACTGTGTATATTTTCCAGAAATATTTTGCCTCTTCCCAGAAATCGTCTTCATCCAAAAGCAGTGAGTAATTAACGTGCCACTATAAAAGAATGTGTTAAACTTAGGCTGTTCTGTGTTTTATATATATACATAGAGATGGATGGATGCTTTTTATTATCCGGATTAAATAACCGAAACAGGTAACTCTGAATGGCAGATTGATCTAATATTGTAATTGTGGCTATTAATCTTTTGGACAAAAGAGGTACAGGGGACATCCGTATTGATCCAAGAAAAACTTCAAATGTTTTAAGGGATATATGTCTCAGTCCACARAAATAATTTCTTGTACTAAAAAAAAACCAGTTGAACTCCAGAAACTTTACTTTCAGTAGCAATGGGCAATTTTGCCCAATCTGAAGCACCTTCCTTGAGCCTCATTCCTTTCAGATGATGAATGATTAATACCTTCTGAAAATGGAATCCTTCTAAAATGTCAGACTGGGTAGTCWGAGTAACCAGTATCACTAGAAAATGCAGTCCATGAAGGAGTAATTACAAGCTTTGGGTTCCTAAGGCTGTGTTTAAGTCATTCCTCTTCTTCCTCTACTCTTGTCCCCAGTCTGTCCCTTCCACTGTGCTGGAACAAAGGTTTTCTGAAGCAAACTACTTGGAAACTTGTCTAACTGCAGCCAATGGGCAAAAGCAAATGCATAAAAGGTTCTTTTTCAGCCCAATTAGTTCCATAAATTGTTCTGCACCATAGTTCTACTAACAGTTGTGCCAGCACAAGAGACGGTGCACATGAGGAGCAAACGAACAAGAAACAGGGTGACAGTAACTGCATCAGCATCTGTGCCAAAAGCTATGTGCATCAAACTCTGTCCCAGCCCAGTACTCTAAATTAAGAAATAATCAGTCTACCAATAACTACATAGAGAAATTAGACGCTTAAAATCAGGAATTTGGGGTCATACCATAGCATTAGATGCTACGGTAACATAATGCAGGTGGTATAAGAACATCTTATAGCCTTACTTTCAATCCTTAAATTTCTAGATACACCAGGTATTTCGGCGGGGGGGCAGTGTCGCACACCTCTACATGCAGCAGCAGCAGCATTTTTAGTTTCCCTTCCACCTCATCACAACGTTCTTCCAGTTTAGATCTGTATCCTGTAAGATGCTGAACAATTCCTGAGCGGTGCCAAGTCCAGGATTTCTCTTTTATGAAATGGTTTGATTTCTCAGCTTTTTTTACCAATATAAGATTAGAAAAAAAATCCTTGTGAAGGGAGAATGTTGGACAGAAATTCCACACTCTGATCAGCACTAACATGAATATTCCTGCTTCAGAACATACTTGAGTGCCACATTGCAGCTGAAACATCTCCATTAATTCATTCTCAGAGCTTACCTCTAAGATGGGTATCATCCTAGCTTTGCAGAGAATCAAGAGAGACTATCGTTTTGCTGGGGCCACACACTGAGTTAGTTACAGCACCAAGGATGGAGCTCCCAAACAAACACTCAGCTGTACAATGGGTGTATTCACTTCCTGGGTACTTGCAGTTACCCAGTTTGGCACAAGAGTCAGCCTAGGAAAGAATTACCCAGTGTAGTCTAAATTTTTGGGTATTTGTTGTATAAGTGGCCGGCCCTTAACAGTTTTGAAGAAAAACATGGTAACGAGCATGATGTTTGTCCAGTGCTGTGCTATGCCTTTCCATCCCTGACTATGCACACTAACAAAGCAAAACAATAACTGAAACATCTGTTAACTGCTCCCATTCAATCCGTTCTCAACACTAACCAGCACTGATCACGTTAACAGAACTGTAACCCTTGTTCCTCTCAAAGACCTGGGCTGACTGGGAGAAAAATTTCTCTACATCTCACTCCCTCAACTGTTGGATGATGGATTACACCTCCCCAGCCAGAGAATGGATGCATTTGTAACCAAGATTAGTGAAAAGTCATTAACCTGGTGGATGGAGATGGACAAATTAATAACTGGTGCCTCTTTGAAAGGTACTTACCATATGGAAATCAGATTCCCTAAAAGACAGTAAGTGGGAGCCAAAAGAAAGCATCTCCAAAAGAAGCTGGGAAAGACAATCTACTCAGTATCCTCTGTTCAGTGGAAAATGTGTTCTTAATATATTCAAATCTGCTGCAAAATTTCTGCTTTCCAGCTCGGAAATGAAACATGAACCAAAAGGTCTTGCTGCAAAATTCAGGGCCAATTTTCTCAATACTACAAGCAATCCCAAGGTTATTAGAATGTTCAAAATTAGATTGATGTTTGCTAAAATTTTTCAAATGCTGCAATAAAAGTTGATGAAAAGTATGCTGGATATTATATGCATTTTCTACAAATATATTTTTAAACATTACTACAGATTGCCAAGACCAGATTATTTATGCACATCCCATTTAATAATAATTCCTTTTTTAATTGCTTCTCATCAAATCTAACATATTTTTCCATTACAGGACCATGAAGCAAACAATAATGATGAAAGTAAGTATTCTGTACTGAAAACATGGCAATATGAGCGGAATTGGTTGTTTTGTTGTCAATATGTCACTAGTGACCTTAATATAGCATGTAGTGCGGTGTGTCAGCGTAAATTTTATCTGTAACAGTCAGCAATAAGCAAGAAATGGTACTGAACTGTTTTCTAGTATAATCAGAGTGAAAACTTGTCAAGACAAAAATTAAACTAGTGGATATTTTTTACTTTTATTACATTAACACTGAAATGGCAGTGAGGAAAACCCTCTGTTCAGATACAGCTGATATTGCAGACTAAATATGTCGTTTGCATCTCTAGATCATAGCTTCAATAACACACAAGAATCCAGATTTCCCACTGGAGCAGCTCCRTCTCCGTTACCGAGGGGCCTGTGAGTGAAAAATAATAAAACTACTTCTTTGATAGGGATGGGGTTAATTACTAGGTGTATTAGGGGCTAACTCCTATCCTTGCCTATGGCAATCAGAATTCAGGAGTAATTTTTATTGCTGTTCATGAAAGATATCCTGACTAGGTAAAGGCAAGCTATTCTTCCATTATTTCTGGAGGAATACTGCTTGCATGCCAGTGCCACTGCCCTTCACTGCCTGCCACTGGTGGCAGATGCTGGCTGGCATGCTTAATTTAGTCACATACTGCAGCAATAGCATGTGCAAGTCTATAAATGAAGAAGGGTTGTGTTTTTCATTAAAACTCTTCTGCCCCACCCAAGTTGTCATCTTAAGCATTGGACAGAGTGTAGCTTCCTTGCATATCATAAGTACCTTTCCTGAGTACCCACATTACATCTCATACCTTTATTCTTTTTTTTTTTTTTTTAATTCTTACTGCTACAGTTATCCAATGAGGAGATACGTCCCATCTTGGCCAGAAATATCTTGGAAATCAATGAACCTCATGCTTAGTTGCTAAATGAATTCATGTATCTGCTAAGTAACCATACTCTTTTTTCTTTTTCCTCCAATCTGCAGAAAGAAAACTTCTAATGCAGTAAATTCACCAGTAAGTTGACTTGTAATTGCATAATCAAACAATAATTTTACAGGTGATTTTTTTAATTTATTGTAAAACTTAATTTTATCGTAAGTTTGGGCACAACATAAATGCATAAAAAGAATAGGGGAGAGTTATAAAGAAAGGAAATATTTGGGTACAGTTATATGAACTAAGCAGCAGTGAGAAAGCTCAAGTAGAAAAATATTTTGATTAAAGGGATGTTTGGATTCAATACTCTAGGATGTAACAGTAAACACAGTGCAAGAACTAAAAAAATGATAAATAAATGGCCATTCAGAAGTATTCCCTGAAATATACAGGGCTGCATACGGGGAACATGGATTTATTGTAAGAGTGATAGTTCAAGAAAGATGCGGGATTTTACCAGAATTTGTCAGAGGTTTTTCAGTAAGTATTTCATCATTAGAAAAATATCCCAAAACCTCTTGTGGGAGAAATTGAGAGAACTGGTTGAAATTTTTTCAAAGAAATTCATTTGAAAAATGTTTCAAAACTGACAGTTTATTATCATTTTGTTTCAAAATGAAAAAAAAAATTGAAACTGGAAGGTTGGGCGAGTTTTTACTGTGAGCTAAACTGACAGTTTAACTTTCAGTAAAAAGAAATGTGTACAGACATTTGTGAACATAGCTTGACAAAGATGAAAATATTCAAATTTTGATTCACAAGTATTTGGGATGGACTCTTCATTTTTGGACTTGAGATAAGAACGAACCGTTTTTTACAGCATAAACTTACTGATGGGAGTTAAAAAAAAAAAAAAGCACACATCTCTAGGTTTTACTTTTGTCCGTCTATTTATACACACAAACTGGGATTCTTTCCAAATCTAATTTGCAAAATCCCAAGCTTCAAGGTCATACAACTAGAGGCTCTTCACAGAATGGCCACATCCCTACCACCTAATCCCTCCAAGATGCTGTCAATTCTAAATGTAAACTAGTTCACAAAAAGTATAAAAAGATAAACATTTGCTGTACAAGTCACATGCCATTTAATATTTGGTTTCCTTCTGTTTTATTGCAGAAACCATGTTTACCTTCCAGAGAGACCTTAACTGCAAATGAAGGTAAATTATCTCCATTACTGTGAAAAAGTTGACATTTATCAGAATTTAATTTTCTTTTTATTAAAAACATGAAACAAACAACACCACATTCAATTTATTCTAGGTTTTTGAGGGGGGTTTGGTTTTAGCAGTTTCGAACTGGATCTGGCCAGCCTTAGTTGCACTGAATATCATTGTTCTCTAAAAGCAGTCACAGTAAAACTATTGAGGTTACTGGCAGGGTAACGTACGACATAATGGACCAGCAATGCACCATATAGACCTCAAACTGGAGAAAGGGGGAAGGGCGGCGAAGCGCGAGCGCATCATCCTGAGCTCAGCAAGAACCACCTCACACGGAGCTGACTCCTGGCAAGAGCCAGTCCCTCGCACAGGCAGAAAATGCGTCTCGCCTCTGTGCAAGGCGGCAGCTCCTCCAGGCAAAAGCTCAGCAGGAGCTGCTGTCTAACACAAGGGTAAGATGCAGCCAGCCAGCCGCACCTCCTCCGGCTGAGCTCTTGTAGGCAGCCTGCCCCAGCGTCCTCCCCTGTGTCGCACAGCTCGCCTCTCAGAAGGCAAGTCAGCCACTGAGCTCCTGCAGGCATTCACAGGGCAGCTGTTTGCTTAGAAATTTGGTGGTATGCCACTAGTTAATAAAGCAAGCAGCAGGATGGCAAGCTGCCATGTAAGGAAAAACCCCAAAAGTTACAATAATAAAAGAAACCCTCCTTCAACTACTGGGACTCTCTTATCTGGGACAATATATTTCTGAAGAAATCTTGACTCTACAATTTGTTTTCCCAAACTACAGAAAAACCTACAGCAGCAGAACGACGACGAGGTTCCAGCCAAGAGCTTCTGCTTCCACCCCTTCCAAGTGGTGCCCAAAAGTAAAACCCCTTTTCATCATCTTTTGAATATTTCAATGCACCAGCTCCTACTGCTCGGTCTGAACATAGCTGTAAGAAGTTTAAAGGGGGAGCACTGGTTTCTCTGGAGCCTTCTGTTGCTTTTTGAAAGTCATGTTTCTTGAAGCCTCACAGTAGCAAAAAATAAAACATGGCAAATGCATCCAAATACTATAACCACCACCAAAAAGCATGGGAGGATATAATCTCTAATTAGGTGATGGGGATTTAAATCAGATGTTTAAATTCCTAATTGTGAGTACTAGTGGGATATGATTTTGTTTAAATACCTGTATCTGGCCCCTATTTCTCAATGCACAAATGGGTGAGATGGAACACATTCTACCACTGCATGCTTCAAATAAATACACAACTTTAATATTTTCAGAACTGGGTATATCTCCTCAGACCTTTCTGTAATCTCTTGATATTTATTTCAGGCCTTTGCTCCAAAAGTCCTCAATTCTGCCAAGTAAGTGTAATTCAGATTTTGAATTAAAATGTGATTAACTTGTAATTTCAAATTAATCTTTGAATTAAGATTATTTCAAGATGCCATGCATATTCATTAGTTTGGAATTAACATTTGTCTCTGTAATGCATACAAAGAGGAGATCAAGTATCCAGGGGCTTAGCTCAGCTAGTAAAATTAAGGGAGTATGTCAGAGTTATTGTATAAATCGATGGAAATTGGGTGCTTCATTCCCATTTGTGACTACTGGAAATTTCTACTAAAGGCAGTTTGGGTCAGTTCCCATCATAATAAAGATTCCATCAATCTTCCTTGCCACAGAAGAACCCTAAATATGACATTTCTGGGCTGTTCCAGGCTTCTGTTGCCTAGAAGCCAGACAGATTATTATTGCATCCAGCAATTTATTCTTTCTCTACAGGGGAAAAAAAAGAAGGTATTTTTATAATGGCAAACGGTAAAGCTCTTCTGTAAGTAATACTTTAAAAGAGGGACTTCGTTTCAGTTCACAGCTAAAAACAAATTAGGAAATATGCATATGAAATCTCTTTGCACAGAAGTGTAAATTAGATCTAACATTTTCATAGTCTCTTGTTAGCAGACACTTGTCTGACCTTCCTACAAGCCCTTTTCTGCACATATTTCAGTCTGAACGTATCTTCCACACTGTAAATGGATGATGAGAATTGCACATAGAAATCTGCATGTGGTGTAGCTTAAACTTATATGCTGTTACTAGTACTTCTCTCTATTTCCTGGAAATGTTTGCTTGATGTATGTTGCAATTACATCTCCTATGCTGTGGAAGTATAATAATGGTTCATATTCCTGCAATAGTCTGATGCTCTCAAGTTTGTCTGCTCCTGTCGCACAACTGATGTGCTTCAACTTGTAGCATAAATTCTTACTAATCCGTGAAGTGTAACTATTCTTCAAGGTCATCTGGTGCTAAGTGATGCTCTGATTAGTAAACTTTAACACACTCCTATTCTGTGCCAGGTCCAGTAACAACTTAATCACAGATACAATTGGTCCCAATCACTAATGTCCCTTCAGCGTAACCTGCCATCTCTTCCTTGTCACCATACAAGCCTAGTGCTAACTTTCATCTTCTTCATAAAAAGTACTAATTTCCCATATGGCACAGTGTCAAATGCTCTACCGAAGTTCAGAGTAAGTACCATATTCCCTCTTTGTAGAACTCTGTTATTTTATGAACGAGCTATAACATTTTATCTACTGGGGTAAATTTCAGATTTTCTCTTGCTAGTTGTACCTTTACCTCCAAATCTTAATGTTCTTTCCTTCAAATTCTCTCCTAGGGCYTTGTGTTCTGTGGAGTCAGACAAAAAGGCCTGTAGTTGCTCAGGTCACTTTTTCCCCTTTAAGTATAGCAGTTATGTTTGTTATTCTTTAATCATATGATACCACCCTGACTTGAAGTTTATTTAAAATAATTGTTACCAGCCCTGTAATTTCATGTGCCAGTTTTTAAAATTTCTGGGATAAAGATTATCTGGGCCCACCAGTTCAATTGTACTAAGCTATTTGAGTTTTGCTTCCAATTTGGTTGTGGAAATTTCCATTTCTGTACCAGAACTACTATTAGTTTAGTACCTATATTATCTTTAAAATCAATAAAATTCTTACCACAGACAGCCCCATTTCTCTTTCCTTTTTACACAGCTAAGGAATCTCTTATTACTTATTTTAATTTCCTTTTGTAAAGTCTAACTCAGGCTGACTTCTGGTAATTCTTACTTTATTCATACAACGTACTTTTCAGCTGTAGCTTTTGCAGCTGGTCAGTCAAAATTTGACAGAAAAACCAAAATTCTTAATATTGAATAGCCTTCTTCAGGTGCTTATTCATTCATTGAGAGCTGGAACTGCTCCTTACAATGTCTCCCCTGTACTTGGAATGCAGCTTCCAGACAGTTGCATCTTTACCGCAAAAGAAGTTCTAAACCTACTTCACGCAGGTGTCTTTGAGCTCTCCAGTCCAATTGAATTTTTTAATTCTGAGTCACTGTATGACCTCCTCTATCACACTCTTATCACTTTCTGAAACCAAAATCTAAATCAGAATTATATTAGTGAAGATTTGATAAAGCAGTCTGCAAAGTATCATGTCCAGGAATAGGTGAGTGCTAATAATCCTAGTAGCATTTTTCCCCAATAAGTAAAACAAACTGGAAATAAAACCTTCCATAATAACAGAATAAGTAACACTCAACTTTCTACAATCATATTCTCTAGTATAATGATACTGATCTGTACCCAACTCTGATCACAAGTACCTCTAGCGGACACCTATACTATCTTTGACAAAGATTCTGTTTTACCCGAAAACAATTATCTATACTTATTTCCCATATTTCTATCATATCATTACTATGCAACACTACTCAACCATTTCCCTTCTAATTTCTTAAACTCTTCGACATCTGTATTTCAGTTCTAATAGCTATTTTCGGCTATGCTTTGTTATTACAATTATAATTAAGTTTCATAATCTTTCCTACTAGTTCTGCTTCTCTATTTAGCTGCCTAGACTTCTTGCACACATATACAAACATTTCAGTTGGACTAAATTAGTGAAAAATTATGTCTGAGCTACATTGTTTTCCTGACTCCCTCACCTATATGACTACTTCTTATACTCGACTGAGTGCTTCTTGCATTGTGTTTCTGCATTTTCTTTATCTATTGCTATGTTGATTCACTTTGGGGGTGGGGGTGGGTGTCTTCTTGCATTTTAAGTCTAGCTCTGGCTGTTAACCAAGTTGTTAACCGAACTGTTACTAACCAAACTGTTTCTCTCTTCATAAGCAAGGCTCCTCTTTTAAGCAGGCAGGTGTCCCAGGCACTTATATAGGGCCTATCCATTTGCAGTAGATAGCTTTCCTGAGTGATACTAAAGGTCAAGCGTTTCCATATCTTCCAAAGTCCTTGTAACAAATGAATTTCTTACAGCATAACAAACATACTTTGAAAACTTATACATGTTGTTCTTTCTCTTTTCTAGAAGTGCCAGAAGCTGCAAACCGTTCTCTGGGTAGTTCCCCTCACAGCAGCATTTCATCTATTTCAAGTACTGCAGACCAGGTATAACATTAGCTAAATTCACATTACAGAAATCTTCTTATCCTTTACTTTAAAGTAGTATTTCTGCTCCTACCCCCTTTCTAAATAAAAATCATACTCCTTTTGTGGAGGGTATCCATCTCCCCTTTTGCAGTGAAGATTTTCTGTAGCACAGAAAATCATACAAAAATGATACAAAAAAATGCTTAGAACATACAGCATAGGAGAGCTTTAACAAACTGTAGAAAAATATGTAAATAGCATTATACCAAACCTTGGCACTCTACCAGTCACTTTAAACAAAACCCAAAAAAGCTTCTTAGTTTCAGGTCTTCCTGACTCCCCAGTTCATAATACTTCGACATCACTTGAAACAAGGAAATCTGTGGTGATGTACTTAAGTCTAGTCTTTGATATAGATGGCTATAAAGAGTTTTTAATTGCCTACTTTTTTCTAACTTATAGCTGTACATACTGTGTCCTGAAAAAAAATAGTGTGCACCAAGCAGATACAATGAAGCCATCTGCAGCTATTAGCATTAGCCTGCACTGATGTCATGCGCTAAGAAATCCCAGAAATTTGTAGGAGGAAACAGGGATGCTCTGCTGACTGGCCCGACGCAGCAGGATGCGGAGGGTAGAATCACTTTTATGAACATTGCCCTATTTATTGTGGTTTGGGCTGTCAGCAAAGTTTTAAGAACCGAGAAGAAAGTCACTGCTCCCCTCTCGGCGGACGCTGTGATGCCTCCCCCTACATGTTTTAGTCTCTCCCAGGTCCTACTCCTTTCTGTTCCTTTAAACAGACCTCTTCTCATTACAGTTAATGCTGTCAGTTTTACGACCGATTCTTTTTTCTGTGTTTCGTTGCAACATTAAGCTTTGAATAATCTAAGCAAATGCAAAGTTATTTTCATTTCAGTGCTATTCCCCTTACTCTCATTTTGGATGAAGGGAGACTACAAAATGCAGGGAGCCRTTCTTATTAGCCTAGTAGTCACAAACAAGGTAAAAATAGTTCTGTTGAGTGCAAAACAAAGGCTCGATTATGCAGAGCCAATAACATTAAATGTTCTAAAGCCTGACATGACAAAGATAATACAACAGTGAAGAACACAAAGGACTTGAAGTTCTGGAAAAATTTTCACAGTATGTCATACTGGATATTTATTATAAAAATTGCTTTCAAATAAACAATCCAGCAGACACTAAATAAACAGCTTGTAGCAATTACATTTGCAGCTTTTATGTAACAGCCATGGGCAAAACCAGAGCTTAATAAAAATCCATTTTGTTTCTTTTTAAAAAAAAAAAAAAATATATATATTAACTGTTAGTGTTATTTTCCCACCAATTATGTACAGTGGTATCATTTGCTGTAGCATCCTGCACAATACAGGTGCTCACAGACATGATTCATGCCCATAAGGTTCATTATTTGTTTGGTTCCCATCCAAACTTTGGCAGCCGCTCTCTGCTTCCAGATTATAGACCACAGATAGTGCTAGAAGAAAGGTCTGGGGGCAGTTGATTCCTTGTTCTGTTGAACAAAGACTGGTTTACTGGACTCATTCTCTAAGTGGCTGAGTACCTTGCATACTTGCAATTCCTCTCATTCTATCTTTTTCCAATGAATAGTGTGACTGGAGAAATACATGGAATAAGTTTGGAGGTAAAGTTATATGTTACAGCTTGAGCCAATCTAAGAATTTAGTGCAATGCCCCCAAAATGGAGGCTCTGTTCTCTCCTCACTGTCAACTCCCCTCCCAGCCACAGGCTTCTCTGGTGTTCCTCTGATCCTGCAGTGGGCTGAGCCAACTCATTAAACTGACAGAAAACCAACCTGGCAGTCAAACACAAAACAAGACAAAACAAAAAAGGTAACAATTTTTTTTCTGTGAGATTACTGAAGTGAATTATCTCACTGTGGGATCAGATGAGCAACAAAATAAGCACAAGGGAGAAGCCAAGACATTCCCTTTTTGGCAGCAGTAAGCTAGCTAGACCAGCTCAGCCATAATGTGCAACTGCATCTTTACTCTGTTTTGTACAGAGGTGACAAAGCTTGTGTGAAAATGAATTTTATCATTAAGCTTGTTACTATAAAGTTGGAGCAAAACTGTTCAAATGAGCAGGAAGGTTAATACCCAGAAGTATTCATTAGGAAATACTCTCAGCACTATTTCTATAGCCTCTCCACTCACTTGAGCTAGCTTTTGCATCAACCTCTTCAGCAAGAGCTCACTTTTTATGATTGCTGGTGTTATAACCTGCTGGTTAATCTTCTAGCTATTGAAGTTTGATAATGCATAGGTTTCATCTTGCTTCTAATCCCTCATCCTGTCCTTCCCTTGAGTATCATTTCTTTTCATACTTCTCTAAAATCACTCATACCTTTCCCCTAAACTCCACTCCTGTTCCCAAATGTACACTCAATCCTGCATCATCTTACTACCCAGTTTGCTACCACTTCTTCTCTTATGCAAGTTATAATCTCGTACCACTCACTCCCAACTGCCATCACCTCCTCACATCTTTTTATCTTTGCACTTCCTTTGCTATGAGAGCTTTTATCTTCTAAAATCCACCTATCTTTAGGGTGCCAATCTTTCTACTTTGTATCGTCAGGTCTGCACCTATGCCCCCATCCATGAAGTCCTTTGTCCCATATTTTCCACTGGAAGAACAGATTAAGTTCATTTACTGTACAGAACACTGCCAAGCGTTTAACAGAATGGAGAGAAGAAGGATGATCTTGTTGAGGTGTTCACAGGGCATAAAATACAGAAATGAGGCACCCAAGAGATACATTATAAAATATAAGCTGCTCTTGTATTCTGTCACAGATGTAATCCTTCTCCACAGTAAATATGGTTTTGTGCCTTTTAGATAAGAGCACTGTTTCAAATGTAATGATATATTCAGACTCAATCCAACAGAGAACCAGAACTGAATCTGTATCTCATGTCTCAGATGAAAGCACTGGGGACTGAACTGCTGTATTAGTAGAGGCAAGACATTAATTATTCCTCTATTTTGTAGGACTCCATCCATTTGTCCTTACTTAATAACAACAAAAAGAGCAACAGATGCACTTACCCAATCTCCATGCTATCCAGATGGAGGCAATCGTGATCATGTTCACAACTAGCATTAAGTATATGGGAAACTTCATTCCCAAAGCTTAGATGCCTACCAAATCTGGACATTTCATTGGCTAGCCCACAGCTGAGCAGCATTTAAATTGTTAATGGTCAAGTTATTCCTCAACATTTCCTGGATACCTTCTTTAAATTCTACTAGAATAGCTTCCTGCTTTAAAAATACCAACCTATCCTCCAGTTGAACCTAACTACTTTCCTCAGGGTATCTTTCTCTTTTCGGTCATATATCTATCACACATCTGTTACCACTGTTTTGACACACTAGTTTTTCTTTGTCCTACCTCTATCCAACAAAAACAGTGAGCTCCTGGCAAAGAATTTTTTAAATTCTGTGTTTTCTAAAGTGTTCTGCATTTGAGTTCTTCACAGCTGTCATTATTTAGTAGTAACTCCCCTACAGGCCATATTCTTTATTATTATCATTATTATTTTACAGGTGAAACACTGTTTCTCTCTTTCTAGGATGCTGGTGTTCATAGTAAAGCATGGTATGCTGCTACCTGTGATAGGAAAATGGCAGAAGATGCATTGTACCGATCAAACAAGGTAGGTCACTTTTAAAGAATGTCTATTTTATGAAAAAACTTCAAATAAAAAAAAAAAATCAAAAGACAACCAGAAATATTCTACGAACATCAACTTGTATTCTGAACAGGTCAGAATACTGTGCCATGCAAATACTGTCAAACATGAAATTATTGTGATGAAACTTTTTAACTATGGTTTCCATCCCAAGACAAAGCTGCATTAGTGTAACTCAAAGACTGGTGCACTGCAGAGAAAGCTATTACAGACTAGAGAGCTGAGGAAGATCTGATAGCTCATATGCATCCACTAAAATGGAAGGCAAAGCCCCGTGACTCTTAAATGATCTCCACCACTGTCCAATGTCTCATGTAAAAACAGCTACTATTTGGAAAGGCTGATGCAGCTACACATTGCATTTAGGTATTTGGAGAATTTGAGTTCTCTCAACTATTCTGTGTACAAAAGCTAGTGTCACAGAAGGGAGTAGTAACATGTAGAGTTGCATCCTCAGCATCAGGTACACTTCCACTCTTGCCTAACTCCACAAAGCAGGATAAAAGGGCAGAGCGCTGGGGTTATCACCAGTGTAGGCTACTGCTAGCTAGTGAGCACCAGGCTACAGTGTCAGTAGCTGTAGGTGCTCGTCTTTATCAGAGTGCTTTTTACAGCTCTGGAGAAACAGTATCTCCACCTCTCACTACTTTCTTGCCTACCTACTGCCACTAATAGTGGCAGTAGGTATCCTTTCCTAATAATCTGTGGCCCCAGCAGACTGCTGCCACTGTGTGTTTATTTCCTCTTTCTCTGGTTGAGAGAGAACAGGCAGCAGCAAAGCAGCAAAAATGACACCTTTGTAAGCTACTGTTAGACAGCAGGAATACATGCTACTTCTCATCTCCTGCTGTACAGTTTTTCTAATGGGAGAAAAGGGTTTCATGCAAATATAGATGAAAATATTAAGCTAAAACCAAACTAAGTTTTTGGAAAAAATAAGCTGAATACACTTACTACTTTTATCTCTTTAGGATGGATCTTTTCTAATAAGAAAGAGTTCTGGACAGGATTCACGGCAACCATACACACTGGTTGTGTTTTACAACAGAAGAGTATACAACATTCCTATACGATTTATTGAATCAACAAGACAATATGCACTGGGCAGAGAAAAAAGTGGTGAAGAGGTGAGATGATGTGGGGTTTTTTTTCCTAACGGTTTTCAGTTATATACCTTTAATAAGCAAGGATTAAGATATATTGCACTATGACCAAAAGGATTCTTCATGTATCAAGATAAAAGTATACCCTATACAGTGACTGATCTATGAAGCTAGAGAAACCAGTGTAACATCAGCTCCTGCACACTGTAAGTAATTAAAACCACAGATCAAGTTTAAAACATACTCACAGAACTGTTTTGAAAGTTATCAGGATCAGAGCTGCAGGTGCTAGATAAATTCTCCAGCTGTTTATAGTCCTCTATTCACCTTCTACCTAAGACTCTAGTTAAGTTTCTTGGAAAATCGTAAAGGAAGAACAGCCATGCTTTTCAAAAAAAACCAACCAACCAAACAAAAAAAAACCTCTATCAAAAATGAGAATGACAGTACTTTTAATCCTATTTTCACATAAAGAAAATGTTAAACTCTAGTTCTAGAGTGCAAAAATCACTGGTTGGCTATTATACCACACAGATAATTACTCTGACAGCAAAACAGAAACTTGGAACCCAAATACCAATAAAAACTGTTTGTTATTGCTGCACAGAGTAGGCTTTTCAAGGATGTGAAAGTAGGCTTGCCTTAGCCTAGTTACCTTCCTCCCAGGCAACAGTTTTGAGGTTACAGAATAAATAATAGCCTGGAGCTCATCTGGCCTTCAACAAAGGGTCAAAAATGACCTCAGGAGAAAAAAAGAAAGAAAGATAGTCCAAAATCTGTATTTGACCAAAGACCAAAAGGAAAAGCARCAGACCTAGCAGATTCTGGATATTAATTTACAGTGACAAACATTAAAATTGCTTAACTGAAACAGTTCTCATTGATGGCTGCCTGTACCATATTACTCCTGGAAACCGCCTTCCCTCTAACTGAGGTGGCTGAACCACACATGAAGCAGCTTCCAAACTGCCACAGTCTGCAGCCTGGTATATATTAAGGTAAACTGAAAGCAGTGTTAGTTTAATATGCCATGTAACAACCTCTGTGGCGGCAATCACAAATGGAAAAGAGCACGAGGTGAGACAGCTAGTGGCCATAGTATCTTCCATTGTCCAAATTTAATCTGTTTATGACTAGAATCAGGACTAAGAGCAGGATCAGTGCTCTTACTAAAAGGCAGAGCATCTCACTTGGTAAGTCATAGCTCCACTCTCTTCAGTGGTGGGAGAAGCAGAGAAGATGATGATGCAGTGATTACTGTCAATATTWGAGTATTAAAGGAAGCCAGCACTAATTAATTTTTGTTTTCTCTATCCAGCGCTTTGACAGTGTTGCTGAAATAGTAGAGAATCATCAGCGCACCTCCCTGGTTCTAATTGACAGCCAAAACAACACAAAAGACTCGACAAAACTGAAACACATTGTAAGAGTTTCTTAAATCAAACTGAACTGCTAAAATGAAGACTTTTTTTAATCATTTCTTTCAACATCCCAAAACAGATGGATCAGGTATTAAAAGAAAAAAATCCAAAATGATGGAAAATACTCTTTAAGAGCACCTACTGAGTAGTAAGAGATGCAATTCATAAAGTTCAACCCCGTATCACTTTTATCAGAAGAGCACTCATATTTAACACGAGAAGCCAAAGCAGATATACTTTCGTCTGTGATTTCCATCTGTGACAACACGGGTATTCAAAGTCACGTGAAGAACAACTGCATATGACAGCCTGGTCCTTTGACTGCTACTTAAAGATAGATTTCCTATAGGACATTTTTACTTCAAAAATGAGAATACCCACAGTGATCTACTCTTTCCATTTGTTACGTTTACCACGCATCACTGCTTTCAGCAATTTCTTTGTAAAGTGCACAGCCCCAGAAGTTAGAGCAACTTGACCTAATGTACTGCTGTGTACAAGCTGAAAATAGGACCGTACTTCATGTGATTAGTAGCAGTAATGCTGTCTGAATATTTTAGATTAATGGACACGTGTTGTCCTTTTCCTCAGTTTTACTCTGTTTCATTAATATTTTTGTTTGTATTTTCAAATGTACAAATAAAATTAAAAATATTGTAAAGTCAATAGTGTATGGAAGCATTGCTGGATCACATTTCTTAGCATCCTTCCAGCAAGAAAGCATCAATTCACTATCGTTGATGTTTTAATGTATATATTTGTATGTGCTCCTTCACAAGTTCTGTTGTTACAAAAACTATCACTTTTTACAACTTTAGCATATATATTTGGCTTACTAGCTCTCAAATCTGTTGTCTTCAAATCACCTACTGTTGGTGACCCAAGCATGTTGCTTCRTTGCTAAACCAACTACCCACTCAGTTCTTGCAGAATTAGTTTACAGACACACACACAAAAAAAACTTTCTTTTTTCAAGCCTGTTTTATCACAGTGGTTTACTTTGTATTATTGCGAACAAAGTAATTTCCACAAAGGTTAAAGTGGTGAAAATTAAATTGATGAATGTATAAATTGCACCAATGAAAAACTTTCAGGAACAGTTGTTAATTAGTTCTAGAGGTGTTTGATTTCACTGGACCTGAAAACTCATCCCTCTTAAAGGTATTTTCCAAAACTGACACTCTATACACACCTGTTTTGTTCTTTTTGTTCCAGATTAGGCAGTGTTCTCTAGGATTTTCTGCAAGGCATTTAAGACAAGATTGAGCCAAGATTGCAAAGTCTCAGCAAGTCACTTAGAGCTATGTTGTAGCTGTATTCTGCAACTACTTCCTTGTGGTTTTGATCAATTACTTCTACAAGTAATGCACCTGTCTTCTAGAAAGAACTGCTTACTAATATGACAAAGATGTTCAGCACATGGCTGCCTATGTTGCTGTGTCTCAAGTTTCTTCCCTCTGCAACACAGATAATGCTTACCCCAGATGTGAAGCAAGTGAGGCACTGGCAAGTAACAATGTACACAGACTTTACACAAGCCTGCCTGTGACAGACTGTTCACAGTACTACATAAATGCTATGTTTAGTATATTGTATATTAATTCTAATTAGTATTATACTACGCTTAGTACTAGTGTAATGTTTAGAATATTAAGATTGCCAAGTCAAGGCCTCAAAATTAATAAAAGTTATTAGTCTCTGCAAGCTTAATTTACTACTCCTGGATGTGTACTCTGATATTATTTAGTTACATGAAACATCACTTTAGAAGGTTACTATTTCAAGCAATACTCACAATGGAAAATACTCCATGAAAAAGCAGCCATTCAATATTTAGCTTTCTTTGCATTCATGTAGAATCTTTGCCTTATTCACTCACGTACTGCACAGTATTTAAACTTTGTTCTTAACACAACTGTCTGCTTCTTGTTARCCTTTATATGTTGCTTCTCACAAAGGTGTCTAGGTTCTTCAAACATTTCTTTCTGAGTTAAATGTGTAGTATCACCATCATTCTAGAACTGGGGAAGACAAAGGCATGAAAAAGTGAAACTCAAGTGTAGCTACAGGCTTCCATGTGAGAGACTAAGTATCAATTTTTTAAGGTTATTAGCAATACTGAGCCCTTTCCATACTCAAAGCTCTAAGTGCTCAGCATTACATGTAAATTTGTGGCTGATCTACAAATAACAAATATGCTCTAGATAAACATTCAACTACTTTCATCCCCAAACATTTTTCTTTTTAGCCATGTTCTACATCATTACAGGCGTACCTTACAGTTTCAACAACAAAGTAAGGCAGGGATTTGATAGGCAACACCATCTTCCACAAAATAATCCATTCACCCTGAGATGAGAACACCCTAGGCACAAAATAAGGCTCCATGGGGAAGAAAAAAAAAAAACACAAACAAACAAAAACACCAGTATGTGAGCACCTATTTTACTATACTCACAGTTTCATACAGGAAGCAGACTAGTTACTCTGCTTGGTATAGACATATTTTGAAACACAATTTTAGCTGGAGAAAGGTTTGAGCAAGGGAAAATACAAGCTTGCATTTTGCTAGGATATAAAGTAAATTAACACTCAGGATGGAGCATGCTATGTTAAAAATCCTGACGCTATTGATTCAGCAGCCAATACAGAATCTAGGAGATGGTAACTTAGTGCAATCCTATACCTGAAACTTTATCTTACAACTGTTGCAGTGCCAGCAGCTGCCACTAGTTAATGCTGTCAGGTGTTTCCACCAGGTAGCAGGTACGTCAAGCCTGACCTCTGACAGACATAGCAACACACCTCTTCCCCCATACTTCTTTGATATTGTTAGCTAATTTCTGTTCCATATAATTGTCATTAACTGAATAGCTAGGAAAAAAACAAAGGAAGACCTAAAACTAGGACTAAAAAATTGGCTTTAAAATGAAGTACATTTTTTGTCTGAGAACTCAGGGCAAAGTATCATATTTACTAATGTACAAAGGAGCAGAAGTGTTGTCTGCCTACCTGATACAGAAAGGAGAGTACAATGAGTACTGCAAATCATTCCTGACAATGTTGTTCCATGAAAGGAGTAAGAACTTGCATTCTCAAAAATC
Organism: Phoebastria nigripes; assembly: GCA_035582835.1. NCBI lineage: Eukaryota > Metazoa > Chordata > Aves > Procellariiformes > Diomedeidae > Phoebastria > Phoebastria nigripes. The sequence goes on from JAYKAV010002953.1 coordinate 618,459, forward strand.
CAAGCGTTCAGACATGCAAGTTACAAAACTACATTCCTCCTTCAATCTAAACCACCAGCAGCAGGCAGAGATTCTTAGGAAGTGTTGTAAAAAAAACATGTCTCACATGACAACAGCCCTGGAACAAATATTGAACACAAGTTTTTTGTCAAAACATTGGAATTGCTGAGGAAGAGAAACCATGACTTACTGATTAATACACATCTTGCGAAGAATACACAATGGGACAGATTTTAGGCTCTTTAAGGCCACTTTACACAAACACATGAACACTGTACAGATAAGGCTTAGGCCAAGTATGTATTTACAAAACATTTTCTCAGAGGAGAAACACTTGTTGACCCTGCACTTGCACCTATTTCTGTATGTCCCAAAACACTATAACCAAGTTAAGGTTTTCTTATCTTGCTATACGGGCAATGTTACAAGCTATCTTAAAATGTTATGGTTGCAAAGTCAAGCACTCAAAATCAAGACGCTCTTCAAATCAGGTTACCTGTGTAACCTTAATTTGTCACATTAGATATATCCATTACAATACAAGCATTAAATATATGATCGACTATTTTTCCATGTGGATTTATATATTTCACTTGGTTCACACGATACTTCAGGGATAAATTGTAGCTGTGTAATGAAAGACTGTTGTTTGTAGGATATTTGTAAGATACCTTTCCCATTTACTGACGATGCTGAGAAATGCGCAAACATCGCAGGAGTCAGCCAGTAAAAAGGTAGCCTCATATTGTTAAAGCAGTTGAACGTTTCATTGAAGAACTGCATATTGTCCCTGCACCTTCTACTGCACTACCCACTGTGATGCTGGTCAGATTGCTTAAGCTTAACTTTCTCCAGCTGATCATTAATTGTGATCTTAATTTCATGGAAGTCTCACTTGAGATTCCTTGAAATATGATCTGCAGAAGTGCCAAACTCTTAGGACCTCAAACAAAGCATTATGGAAAAGCTCGTAAGAAAAAAAGAATTACATAATCAGAACAGTACTTGAGCATTGTGTGCTAAATAATACAAGGACATAATTGAGGGTGGGGAAACAAAATATTAAATCACTGCTCAAGAGGGAGCAACAGTTCTCTGGACTGAATGAGATGGATGTCCATGGACAGTGACACATGACAATGAATTAAGACTGTATAAAGCAACCTTATTTCAACATTTCCTAGCTTTACAATGTTCTTTTTCACAGTATTGTTTAAGGTTACCCAATTCATAGGAAAACAAGCTGGAGGGGAAAAAAATTCCAATGACAGTTGTCACTCTCATGATTCATCAATATAGAGAAAACCCCCTAACTCTACAGCAGAACTTCCACCTCAATGCTAAGTAACCGTTAACAAAAATTGSTCATCCTTGGTGAAGTTGCACCAAGTAGGTTTTAGCAACAAACTTCACAGATATTTCTGCCAAAGAAGGTAATGGCAATGTCCAGAAATCAGGGGTTCAATTTCAGGGTTTACAGGAGAGCAAGCTGAGGCAGCCAATAGATCCTTCCAGTCAAAAAAGCTCAACACATTTCTGTCCTTTCCTAACGCTGTTTCTTTCTAACGTGCTTCCTCACCACTACACTAGTCTTCTTCAAAGTTCCTATCCAAATTCATGTCAGAGCTCAAGCCCATTGTGCAGCACAAAATGATCAGATTTTGATACAGAACACACACCAACTGTATATTAATTCACCCAAACTATGCTGCCTTGACTGTCTCAGGTACTTCAGTTGACTCCCATACGTAACTCACTAGCTACAAGGCTAGTGTGCATCTTCCTGCCAAGACACATCAAGGAAAAAAAACGTATCTAGCTACTGAAGTAATTTTTTTTTAAATCGTTTTCATTATAACACTTTTTAAAACGTAAGTCGAATTCTGTTACCAGTGAGATCCCTGTGACATCCATAAAAGACTTCTAATTGCTTCTTTGGTAGCAAGTCAATCTTCACTTTCACCTTATGGAARTAGTCACAGAGAACTACCCCAGGCTTGCACACAGTCTAAAACCTCAGAGATTTAAATGCCTCAGTCCTCTCCAAGTCCAGTATTCAACTTTGACAGCTTTTCCATCAATACTTTGGGAAGCTGACTTACACACCTAAGATGTAATCTTCCAGTACTGGGGCAAAAGGTGCTAAATGGTAAGGGCACTCCCACTGAAGACTGGATCTAGCCTCCAGGTTCATTAAGAATCTGGAGGACAAAGTCTCTAAACGTAATAATTACTGTGGATAATAAGGACCTTCATTTGTATACTCTCAGTCACTATGGATAAGATAAGGTCTTTTGTTTACATACCCTCACATAAACATTAAGAAATGTGAAGCATATTCTCCCTTCATCATTATCCCTGAAACTGCAAGTAGAAAGCAAGCAGGCTCCTAGGAATATTACCCTACTGGCCAGTAAAACGAAGGAAGAATAACTTAAGCCTTGGTTTTGCCAAACCCCTGGTACCCTAAAAGGCAGTTCATCTGAATAAACAATAGTAGAAAATACTATTTAGTCATTATGGGGACAAATTACATCCACCTGGAATAAAACTGTATTGCAGCTACAGGCCTGAAATGGTGCTTTGCACTTCACCATATTCTGGCCTTCCTATAGGGTTTGTGGCAGACATAGTATAAAACAAAATAGAAATATTTTCTATAAATGCTCACAGTCATATTCTGTAAACACAAGTTATAGCAAATTTAATAGTGACAGAGTCAATACAGATTAGGAATGTTCACCATTCTTAAACACCATATACATTATGAATATATATACTGTATATTTTCAACTGATTCCATTCTCAGGCTCACCGTATTAACACAATCGTAACATGTTTTATTAATTTATATGAAAAATACTTCACTAAGAAAGTAGACAAACTGCACAGAAATAGTACAAGTGTCATGTGCATAGCAATATAGCTTAAAGCATTCACATATGGCTTTGTTTAAATGAAACTATTGGGGAAATGGCCCTATATGGACCTATGGTTACACAGTTGACATAATGTAAACTGCTTCACATCTTTTAGGCACTTGCTAACAATAGTGTTCAATCCCTGAAAAACAAAATCAAGAGCTAACAAGTGAAAATAACAAAAATCCCAGGATAACAGCTGTGTGTAGTTGAAAAAATTTTAAAAATTGGTTTTAGTAGTGCATGCACAGAACTGAAAAATGGGGGGGGGGATAATTTCTGTGCAAGAATTATACCAAATAAATGAAAAGTATAAAAATATTTACATGTTTAGGTTTTTTTAAATATGTACAGAACAAAAGCCCTGAAGACTCATTCTATAGAATAAAAATATAGGACATGATAGTAGTAACAAAAAATAATATATATTTTTATGGAATTGTATTTGCAGTTAGTTACAAGTTATCTAAACCACAAAGCTTCTTGATCTATCTCAAAGCTTGATGGCAATAGAGAATCTGATCTTCCTTTTAAAATACAAGCACTTTGCATAATTTTTAAGCTTCAGTTACAATACTGAAATACAAAACAAAATTACTTGTGTATCCTAATTCAATTGATTCTCTTTTTAAAAAACTGTAATGTATTATATTTAAGTTTTATTTTCTTCACTGGTCATCATTACATTAACGAATTCCAATCTCGAGTAGCCTCCATCAGATGCCTCTGTCCATGTCCTACCCAATTATCCTGATTGTCAAATATTCTACCGCAAAACCAGCAGCTAAACTTAGCTTTCAAGGTATTATCAGAGGTAGTTTTCACAATCTGATAATTGTTTTTGCTAGTCTTTTTCAGTGTCAATTTTAAGACAAATCTTTCTTTTACAGGGCTAATAGGTTTTATTGTCCTGTGCCTCTTTTGAGAAAGATCATCAGTAGTTACATCCAAAGGATTGCAGAAGGCTGGCTGTAGAAGCGCTTCAATAGTTCTTTTTGACAATGAAACCTTAAGAACATGTCCCTTAAATTTAGCAATGGTTTTCATCACATTTACAACTTCTGGAACATCTGCATCAGGATGGTTAAGCACAACAACTGGTTGATTTCTCCGAGGGCATTTTACAAGCTGTTTAGAATTAAAAGGAAGTAATTTCAAAGTCCTCACAGTTTCTTTTGATGCCCTCGGTTTGTAAGGGCCACCTGATCCACTAACAACTTCAGCTTGATTCTTTTCCTTACACTTTCTGTGCAACATTACTTTCTTTCTTGGAGGTTCTGGGCAATTATCCTTACTTTTCCGTTTGTTTCTTTGCACACCCACAGTTTCTGAACTTTTAGACCCACTTTGTTTTAAACGAGGTTTTACTTTTGCGGTTCTGTTTCGAGTGCTCCATGTGGACTTCTGACTACCAAAGTTATTCCTGTTGTTAGCAGTTATTACTTCCGTACTCTCAATAGAACCTTTTTGCAACCATGTCCCTGCAGACCTAGTAGAATAAACAGGTTCTACAGGAGGAACACAACATGCTGGATTAGAGCTTGCCAAAGAGGCATTTGCTGGCATTAACCTACCTGGTAAGATTAAGGCATCATTAGAAGTAAGATTAGTTTGTTTCTGTGCTAGTGCAGGAGTAAGGGACTGCAAGTTACCCAATTGTAGTGAGGGCACTGAGTTGCTTACTGACTGAGTGGTATCAGCCAGTGTATCTGAAGTAGAAGTCTTAATTTTCAGCAAAAGCTTTTGTTGCATGGCTCCAGTTTTCTTTGGTTGACAATTTTGATAATGAGCATTATCCTGAAAAACACTATGTTTATGAACTACAGGCTTGTTTGGTGTCATACATTTCAGAAAAACTGCCTGCTGTCCATCAGGCAAAAGTGCATAAACATGTTGTTTCTGTTTAATTTCCTGTTGGTTTACTGACTCCAAGGAACCAAAGACAGCATCCTGATGCTCTGATAACACCTTCACAGAAGAAGTTCCTTTCACAGATGACTCCGATGAGTTTGTAATTACTAGAGGTCCTTTGAATGGCATGCTATTCAATGAGTCATTTGCTGTACTACATGCTCTCCTATCGCAGGAACTTCTTACGCTTCTGAAACTATCATTTTTCCCCTCCACTTTTGAAGCTGGTATGGTTATTTTACCATAKTCTCTGGATGCAACTCTCCCTAAAACCTGAGAACTATCACTAGGGACATTTGCAACTGTTCCAATTGCCCCGCTAAAAGTCAAAATCATTCCAGGTCCTTTATTTAAAACAAAGGATGCAGGTACACCTTTAGTCACATGCCCATCTGACGAACTGGTTGACGGAAGAGATTTTCCTGAAACCACCTGTAGTCCGGGCTGGTTAGCAAGGTGCAAAGGAACAAAAAATCCTGATGGAGGGGACTGAACTAACAGGGTTTTATTCTGTTCCTGAAGAACTGGCGAAAAGCTACTAGGATTTGGGCTTGTAGACAGTATTTTATCTTTTACTAACTGTTGTGTTATGATTGCATCTGTATGAGTTTTTAGCAACGTACCAACACGTGAAGTTCTGGATAATTTATCCATTCCCTGTGAATCAAATGATGTTCTGGGTGTCTGTCTTTCTCTCCCACAATGTGTACCTTCATTTGTGCTACATCTTGTGTTCAACTCTCTCTTATATAAATGAAAGCCTACATTAGTAGGAGGCCTCTGAAAACCACATGCAGTTGCCGAGCTTTTTAAATGCGTAAAGGCTTTATTCCCTGTCTCGTGACTAGAAAGCAGCTTGTCAGAATGAAGTTTTACACAGTTATTTGACTTGCCTTGGGATTCTTGCTGAGTAGTTGCTTTCACTTTTAACACATCTTGCAGTAACTGGTTTATTTCAGGCGATAAATAATTAGCTGCCTGTTCACTCTGCAATGAGAAAACAGATGTGATTTTAGGCATTAAGACCGAGTTAACACAATCAGAGGCATTTTCTTGGAATTTCTCAGCTACATTCTCAAAGCCTTGACGTATGTTAGCATCCAAATACTGCTGGCGATTACGCTGGTCCTCCATAAAACACTCGCTGTCAACAACACATTTAGATTGGCTTTTAGAAGACACAGAGTTATTCTTAGTGTTTGTGTGTCCATAAGTTTTATTAATATTTGATTGGGCTGATACTACTTTCTCTGGTTTTAAGCCTTTCATTGACTCCGAATATGAAGATGCAGATTCAGTTCTTCTACTGTTTTGAAAAGAAACTGTTTTGCTAGATAAAAATTCTTTGTATCTCTCATCTGTTGACATCCAAATGCTACATGGATTATCTGAGGTGTCCATTTTGGAATAGTTATGAAAAGACAGCAATCCTTCATTAGAAGAATCCACTGAAGTTGAATAATAGAGATTATTAGTTCCATTACTATTATTCAGGCCACCATTTTGTATTCTCAGTTCAGGAAAGAAGGGCATTTTCATAGGGTCATAGTGAAGTGTATTTGTAATAGTGGGTGGTAATACCTGAGGATGACTTGGAGGACTATAGCTTCCCCATGAGATACTACTTCGAGTTCCAATTTTTGTCATCTCATCACATGGAGGTACAGTTGAGCCCAACTTCATTGGCAAATAATTCGAACTTTTTCCTACAGCTACATTACAAGGTGCTACAGTTTGAGAAATACTCCTACCATACAATAAGGAGTTATTTTGTTTTTCCACTTTTGTTTTTCCTGAATGAGAAGCAGAACAAGAAAATGGAGGAGAGGTTAATAGGTGAACAGAATTGTTCTTTAAGGTTGACTGATCAGTTACATGTGGTATAGCACCTGAAGACAAGCCACAGGGATCAGCAGTCTGTAGCAAAGGAGTTGTAGAACCATCTTTAATAGGATCAGCTTTCTGACCCAACAAATGTAAGTTTTGCTTACTCGTAGGTAATAATTTTATAACAATATGTTGTTTTCCATCTACCATTTTAAATCCCATAAATTTAGCACTGTAATTTGCTGGAACAGATATTTTATTGTTTTTGACCATCAATACAGTTGGCCCATGAACAGCATTTTTCAATAATCCCAGGCCATAACTTGTTCCATCATCTGCTTTATTGTATTGTGCAGTAGTAGCAGAGAGCATTCCACCTGTGAAATTATGCTTTTCTGTATATATAATTTGATCTTTTTCTTCATTTGCTTCCACATCTCTCATACACTGGTTCAGCTCCTCAGATTTTGTTTGAATTTTATTCACACTTCTTAGCACTTGTGCATTTTTTTCTCCAGTTTTGTCACTTCCACTGCTTATTTTTTTCCGTCTCCAGAGTGCTTTTTTCGATGCTCCCATTTTATACCTTCTTAACACAAGCTTCAGTCCTGCTGGAGTCTTCACTATTCTTTTTTCACATTTATCCTTTTCCAGTTTTTCTTTTGCATATAAGTGGTCTCTATGCAAAGCTATAATGTGTTTTAAAAGATAATCTTTCCGTGGTGTGCTGTAACTGCAATATTGACAACCAAAAGGAAACATACTGGTATGAACAAGAAGATGTTTCTGGAACTCCTCTTTTGTAAAGCTTATGTGATGGCATTTTCCACATTTATATGGAATCTCATTATGTCTGTGAATGTGCTGAACAAATGTGCCCACATCCTGGGTAGAAAACCCACATTTTTCACATTGAAAGTGACCATTTACACAATGCTTTGATGTGAAGTGTTTTGTCAAATCCAACAAAGTGTACATATGCTCATCATTACAGAGCTCACATTTTACTAAAGTGCTACGATGGGTGCGTCTATGCTGTTTAAATGATTGAAAGTCATTAGCCGAGAAGTTACACATCTCACAAGGATACAAAGGCAACTCGCCATAGTGTAACAGCTGAAAATGTTTCTGTAGATCATTTGGGCTGTATCTAATGTTATCCTTGCACTTCGTACAAGTGAAATTCAGTATCTTTGCTGTAGTTTTCAACCCTTCTTCAAATTGCACTTCTGGTTTACTTTGCAAGTGGCTTCCCTCTGAACAATTGGGATTGCTTCCGTTTATTTTCTCTAGACTTAAGGACTTCCTTGCAGTTTGCTGTTTACACTGAAAGAGTTTTCTAAATCTATCAACTTCATGTTTCATTAATACTTCATTTGGAATGTTCACCTTGGGTAAATCAATTTTCACATTTTTTAGTTCATAAGAGAGATTGACATCTAAAATTGCTGGTTGAGTCATCATACTTAAAGGATCATTCACCAGTGCTTTTTCCAAAGTAGTATCTGTAGAAAAATTCTTCGCAGCATTGTGTTTTAACAAATTAATTTGCTTTTTATCAGGAAAAAACTGTTCCTTTTCGGATGGCATGATTTTAGGTCTTCCTTTTCTTCAAGTGAATTCTTGAGACTAGTCTTAGTTCCTGCAGCAAATAAGACTGCTGCGCTGAGTTATTCTCAAGGTTCTAGAACTTCCCCATTTTATTCTCCTGAAATCAGAAAACAAAGCAAATATTACATTTAAAACTAATGCAATTAGAACACTCATTACAATTCATTAATAAATACATGCCAATCTTGGAAGCTGTTCATTTTTATAATAGCATTTGAGAGAAAAAAGGATGAGGCAAAAAAAATGAGATATAATGTAACCTTTGTTTGTTTGTTTGTTTGTTTGTGTTTGGGGTTTTTGTTTGTTTGTTGTTTGGGGGTTTTGTTCCCCCCAAAAAATACATAGATCTTGAAAAATAAACTTTAAAAGGACAACATCTACTGAAACATGAAAACATTGAAATTCCATGCCATCAAATTTTGGCTCTCTCCCACCAGGACAGTCTGTAAGCATGAGAAATCCCAAGAGCTGCTTTTTTAAAATGAAGCTAGCATTTACTACTTATTCAGGATTTCAAGCAAATATAAACACAGTACCTCCTCTGTGACATTGATCACTAACTGAACCTAGCTGAAGTACTAAAAACAAGTCAAATGAGTTGATATTTTTGTTACTCAAGTTGTTACTCTATTAGTAGCTAACTATTGTGCTTAAAAAGAAAAGAAAACAAAAAAAAAAAATCAAAAACTGAGAAAAGACCTACTTCACTAATGGAGACATTACCTTTATCAACACCAAAAAACCCACCACATTCATCTACAATGATTTTTTCACATGCCTACCTTTAGTATCACACAAGTCTGAAGTAGTCAACAGATAAAAGTTAACTTTGGTTTCTCACCGTATGTTCCTGGATATAGGTTAATCTTTTCAGAACAAGAGCATGACTGACAACAGTACTCCTCTATGGATTAAAAGGCTCAAATTGGTCAGCATCATTGTCTTGCTACAGACTTAATGTCAGTGTTTCCATAACAGGCTGCAGTGACAATTTATAGCAGCTCAAGTCTATGCTCGAACAACACTCCCACATGTCAACATAAAATCAGCAGAAATGGAATAGCAGTGAAAATCATTTGGATTTTGAAAAGTGAAACTGAAAAGGAACAAGAACTGTTTCTTCACTAGTATATAATACTTTTTACAAAAAACTTTTTCCATAGCAGAAGTCATAGCATCGCTTTCTTCTTTACTAGCAAAAGTCAGTAAAGTGTTGGCTGAAATCTGATCAGCAGCTCGCTCTCCACTATTCCCCTGCCCACCCTGAAGCAACACAGACTTGGAACTCCTTAGATCATCCTATTTATTCACATTCAAACTGAAAGAATGATCACATCCTCTCCCTCATTGTGATGAAGTGCAAGAGCTGCTTCTAGAGCTCCAGGCCATCATAAGCATCACCACTAAGGTCTTCCAAATATTTTCCCATAGTCCTGTGAGAAGGAAGTATCTAGCATTAAACATGTAGATACCTGACAAAGAAAACGGATGCTGAAATATTTTCAAGGCCATGTTCATGTATCACATAGCAAGAAAAGCAAAAGACTTTTTTTTTTTTTTTTTAAGCATATGCTTTATTGCATTCCTTTGGAAAAGATATTAGCATTTCTGCACAATTCTTGACAATAATAAGCAAAACAGACTTTGACATTTTATACAGACTCCAATATCAAATAAAATCAATTAATTGTGTTCTTCAGCTATGAGACCTGCAAGATTTCAACTACACATTTGACATTCAAAAAAAAACAAAAAAAACCACAAACCAGAGACACATACACACACACTCCCTCCTTGGGAGTCTTTCCAAACTAAAACACTTTAGGGACAGGGGTTTGTTTTTAAACTCAGTGATACATTTCCCATCTTCCACACAGGAGATTAATACATGGGATATTACTCTACTTTGAGCCTTCAGAAGAGAACAACTCAACTACGTTACACTCCATTTTCACCGAGAGAGTAATGCTTTCTCTTGTCAATGGTAAATCCCTTATTTGAACAGGAGCAAGCTGAACTCCCACATAAAGAATAAGTAACTAAAAATGACTTGAACTTGTTTGCTGAAGAACTTTTTTAATACACAGGTGCAACACATGAAAACTACAGGTTGCATGATGCAATACATCATCCTGACAGCAGCTGCCTATCATCCAGATTAAAATATTATACTGTCAAATACTGAAACCTGAATTATGTCTGCAATTAACACTATAAAAATCAGAAGTGGATCCAGTATGCTGCAGAGAACAAACCTCAGGCTTTTAACATGAGGCCAATGTGGTCCCCAATTGGGCAACATTTCACTAACTGGATAAAACATTTATGTTTGGCAAAGAGTCTCAGTTGGGTATATTCAAACCTGATTTGAGATCTCCTTTAACTAATTAACACACAAATTACAACTTAACTTTGTTATTATTGGGTAGCATGCAACTATTGACAAGCACCTGCAGCACAATAAATAAAAATATTTACTAGAAACAACCAACTAGTAAAAAAAAAAAAATCCCAGGGATCTTTAAATGTACATTATCAAGGAAGAAGTCAGACTTACACATTAAGAAAAGACTTAGCTTCAATTCTTCAACAGCCTTTTTAACATTTTTCCACACACATAGAAGAGGTAAATATGTAAGACTCAGAAAAGGCCACAGTCAGGAGGAATAGTGAAAAAAGGTCTGGAAACAAAAGGAAAGATATTTTAAAAGGTGTAAATACAAGCATAACTGAAAGAATAAGCTGAAAAGCACAAATCCTTCACAATTTTACATTACATGCATTTTTAATACATTGAAGAGAGAAAAACTGTAAATACGTACCATGTTCTCTCCCAAAGAACACCATCAAATACAATACAAATTCTAAATTAATGAGTGGGATTAAAAATTGCTAGCAAACTCCTCCTAACAAGGCCTATTTTAACCTTAGCTTTGTCACTACTTCTCAGGCATTCGTAACTGGTAAGCATAAACATACGATAACGTAAAAACAAGACAGAAAGCAGTAACTGGTACTTCAGTCCATCAAATTTTAACTTGAACTCAAAAGAAACTTAACTTTTCTTAAGTAAAAATTGTAATAAATTCTATAGCAAAGACCTAATTATAATTTTCTAGAAAGTTTTGCAAAAGCCCGGGGGGGGGGTGGAATATTACATTCACAATATTTGAAATAAGTAAGTAGATTATAAAGCAGACATAATGAATACAAACCCTGAAAATATATAAGCATGCGCCAAAGTTAACTCTCATGGGGGGAAAAAAAAAAAAAAAAAAAAAAAANAAAAAAAAAAAAAAAAATGCACAACACTAAGCACAAGCCTAAGTAACCACTTGAGGCTCTAAACCTCAATTTTCTTCCCCCAAAAATGCTCCAATATTTCAGTATTTTATTTTAAAAAAACCTACACATGGACAAAAAAAAGTTTTAGCTATATACTTTAATCCAGTGAGAAATGACAGATAGGAGTAAGACACTCCTAAGTTAGGTACCTTTACAGTTTTTCCATTTAGAACAAAAAAATATAAATTCAGAACACACTTCCAGGCAGGTAGTATTTTCAAGATTTCTGTAAAAATTGTTTACGCTCATTTAAATTTCACTAAAAAAACCCCTATGCTAAAGTATTTCCCATGCTTGGTCCCATCCCTCACGTGTCTGCAAATTTAGAGTAGTGCCTTCATCTCTACAAAGATCTGGACACATGCAGGAACTTACAGAACTAGATCTTCAGGAACCCACAGAGCTAGAGCTTCTGGCGGTCAGATACAATCTATCTGACACAGCAAAACGCTGCTTTTGTAAAATAAAATATAAAATAAAAATAAATTACCAAATCACTGTCAAAGCTAACAAACACAGACACCGATGCCACACAGCAAACTTGCCATTTACGAAAACAGCAGCTCAAGGCTCCAGTGATACACGGCCACCGCACCTGCAAACATCCACTTTCTCAGCCCACACTTGCGATGTCGGGGGGACGCTCCCCGCACCACCGTTAATACACAGCGGTCCCGCAGGGCGCTGCCGGGGCTTACCGAGGAGCAGGGCCAGGGCGCGGGCTGTCCCCCCGTCCCCGGGACGAGGCAGGGAAGAGCTGGGACAAAACACGAAGCTATCGGTGACGCCGGCCCGGCGGGGGTCGGGGGAGCCCCTGGGGCTGCCACCGCCTCAGGGCCGCGCCGCGGGCTCCACCCGACCGCGGCGGCAGCGCGGGGCGCTCCCCGAAACTGGGGTGGGGGCGCGTGGGGCGACTCCCCTCCCCAGCTCCTCCTTGGGAGCCACCCGGCTCCTCGGGTGGCCCCCGGTGGGCAGCGTTGCCCCCGCCCCGCCGGGTCGCCCGCCGCGGGGCGCCCATACGGCCCCGGGGGGCGCCGCACTGCCCGCGACGCCTCGCCTGGCTGCGCGTAGCCCGGCGGAAGGATACGGCGCCACAGGCGGCCCCGGCGCGGACATGAGGCATTGTCGTCTGCTCCCCACCGCGGCCGGGCGCTGCCCGCGGTCCCCGGCCGCCCCTCCGCCAGCCCCAGCCRCCCCGCGAACTTCCCACGGCCGGAGGGGGCGGGGGGCGCGGGACTATTTGACGGCTCACTCCTACCACGGGGCGGCTTCCTGCCCCGCCGGGGCTCGCACCTCCTGCACACTCCTCGCCGCCGCGGCCCGCGCCGGGCCGCCCCCTCCGGCAGAGCGCGGGGACCCCCCCTTCCCCGCCCGGCGCCGCTCGCGGAGTTACCTCGTCCCTCTCCATAGCCCGGCGAGTCGCTGTTGGCGGCCATAACAGTTTCCATCCGGGGACTGTGGGGCTGCGAGCCCGGCGGTGGGGGCAACCGCGGCGGAGGGATACGCGTTCACCTGGAGAGACGGACGGCGGCCGACAAGGCCCAGGGCTGGGGAGTGCTCGGAGTGGGGGAGGGGTGGGGCGCCACCGCCCCCCGGCGGGACGGGCGGCTGCCCGCGGGGCCGGCCCCCGTGTGGGCGAGGCGGCGGCACCGACAGCCCCCGCCGCTTTCCTCCTCCTCCTCCTCCTCCTCTTCCTTAGAGGTGGCCGCGGGGGCTGGGGGCGTGAGGGAAATACAATGCCGGGCCGCCCGGCGGGAGGGCCAAGGCCTCTCGCACCCCTTCCCCGGGGCCGCCGCGGCCGGGCGCTCCCCGAAGGCCTACTGCCCGCCGAAGGCGTGCTGCCGCCCGGCCCCGGTGGGCCTTGGCCACATGGCACGGCCCGTCGTTACCGTTCAATGGTTTTGCGCTTCCCGCCGCCCAAGGGTGCGCGCGCTCCAATGGCCGTTAATGGCACTGGGCAGGGAGAGCTGATCCCCCATCATAAAACACCCAGAAAGGTCCCTGCCTAGGCTGTTCGTGGTCCACCCCAGACAAGGATGTGCTGAGCTGCGTAGATGCAATATATAGGGGGTATCTATAGAAGACGGCAGCAATGAAAGCATTCAGAACGTTACAGGTGGATTAGATGAGTTGATACGTTTTCATATGCTCCAAATAACACAAAAATCAAAGCTCAAAATCACTACAAAACAAGTGTTTGCCTTGTTAAGAGACAATATCATTGCTGTTTAGAAGAGGGATAAACTATGCTTGTTAGTAGTAGTGTGCTTTAAACATTTTTGCTAAGTTTTAATGCACATGGAAGATCACCAAAAGTAAGACCATCAACGAGTGAAGGCACACGTGAAATAGGAAATTCAGATGTACCATGGCCAAAAASTGGCAAACACCCGTGGCAGAAATAGACGGTAAAGATGAATTGTGAGTGAAGAGGTCATTGAAAAGGAAAGCCTTTCTCTCCTTCTGAAATAGCATTCAGAAGTGAAAAGCAAAGAGGAGAAAGGTTTAGGTTCCCAAAGGAAAAAGTTTAAACTAACTCATAAGCAATTTGACAGCAATTCAGCTAAATTTTTCTCCAGAAGCGTTGTCACACCTTGATAGTTGCAACAAAGTTTAAGACACACACTTTTTACTCATGATTAAACTTGAGAACAAGGAGGAATGTTGCTGTCTTTGAGTGTGTATGTGCATGTAATATGGAACCATTTAACATGAACATATTTTTAATTCCTCATTCAAACTGACGTCRCTTATTTCCCTTGTGTCCTGGACTGTAAAAGAAAATCAATAGAAGCTATTTTGGGATGGGTTTTTTTGGCCCTAAAGAATATCTTCAGAATAGAATTATATCATTGATGGTTCTACTACACCCAAATGAAACAATCTGTGCCAAAAGCAAGCAGAGAAATATACTGGCRGTTTGCATGCAAATCTTCACATTCTTCTTCTGGGCTCTAATACATTACATTTTTCTAAATGGTCAGAAATGGAGTTTGCAAATATGTGCCCATAGTGTTTTGGAGGATCTGAAAACTACTACAACTGAAGAAAAGAGAAACAGCATAGTTCTGGCTGCAGCCCTAAAGTCAGAAAAGATAACGGGAAAGAATTATCCATGAAAGTTGTCAGTCTAACAAGCAGCTACAGTATCAAATTTGTGTTAGAATGCTAGTATTCCTAACCTGAAATTAAAATCTACATTGTATTGTCAACTATTCATCCCAACATATATAAAAATAGAGACAAATACTTCATCTGTAGTGTATCACTTTATAATTCAARTTTAGAACACATATGGATGTCAAGCACAAGAGAGAAAAAGAAAACTTGTGAGAGAAAACAACAAGGGAAAGAAAGAAGAAAGGCTAACATCTAATTTATCATATACATTGAGATTCTTTGCAGCACAGGAGGAATCAAAAAAGATTACATCAAAACACATGCTTAAGATTTGTATAGGAATATATGGAAAAAAGAAAGGTGGCAATTGAATGAAAAACAACAACAATGGGCAAACCCACCAAAAAGACTGACATTATATAATAGCTTCTCCCAAAATTAATGAAAGAGCTCTTTAGTCATGAGAGTCAGCATCCGCAAAAACACTCCCCAAAATTTCTAAGTCATAGCCTACAACCTTCCCATTTTGCAGGAGTACTAGGAACCCCTTACAAACTGACGTGAGAGGCTGCCTCAAAGATCTTTTTGAATCCACATGCTCACCACTGAAGAGCTGACCAATGACTGCAACAGTTGCCATCCTACAACGCTCAGAGTAGAAACTAAACCAAAAGCCATCAAGGAAACCCAAGTGAGACCACACTCTTCTCCAGTGTTTCAGAAGCGAGTGCACAGAACTGGAGAGCACACGCGTTTTCTGAGTATCCTGATGTGGCATCAGACATGAATTGTGACGGAGTGCGTGAATGCAAACTTAGATATTTTTAAGTATTTTTATGTTATCCTTAGAATATGACTTCTTTAAAGTAGCGTCAGGCACTGTCCTATTTCAAGCATCAGTGAATGCTGCATGAGGACTAGAATATCTTTGTATTCTTTTTCCTGAAGACAGAGATCACGCATGATGCATCTGGATAGGCATGATACGTACACATCACTGTTAAATTCCCAAATTCTTAAAAAGCAAGGACTGAATCCACATAATACTCCACTCCTCCATTCTTTTTCAGAAGATAAATTGAATTTGGTCCACTTTACTGTGTGAGATCCTGTGAAGAAGATGTTCAACTGCAAGACAGTCTATGTTCTGTGAAACATGAAATATCCCACAGCAGTTTTTACTTTTCATGCAAAAAAATTGCTCTGACATCTGCAGTCATTTTTTTTCCCTGAGYATTGGCTATTGTCTCCAGAAACGTGTGTAAGCCGTGTAGTACTTTGGAAGCTTTGAAAGTTTTTGTACTCTCCCAGTGTGCATTACATCACAATTATTCTGTGCATCTGAAATAGCAAACAATGACAGGACTTCCCATTACATATGTCATTAGCATTAGCCTGTTATAAATTGGTAGGGCAATTAAGTGCAAGTAGCCTTCATAATGCGATTTTTATTATTGTTGCTATTAGTTCTGTATAYGTGATGTTTTAAAATTGAAAACTCAATGCTTTCCTCAAATACATGRGTGTCTCACAAACAACAGGAGTACTGCATCCCTGGTTTCAATTAGATATCCAACTTATTTATGGATTGCGGGATGGATTGGATCAATTTATTGCATAATCTGCTGGACTATCAGAAATTACTTATATCAGAAATGAATCCACACCAAATAACTGGGGCTGACTTAAGGATTTCCTCAGAAATACTCTGAAAAAAAAGGATAATTCCATTTTCAAAAGTCTATAGTGAGGCAAATACCAAGCATGGATCACCAAATGAAGCTGAGGAACTCTTCATTTTTTAAAGAAAACCACTTCTTTTTAATGTGAAGTTGCTCATGCATTTGCCTGAAATAATTGAATTTGGTCACAGATGTGAAAGAGCTTCTTTTAGAGTTAGCTACAATAATGAAGTGTTACTGCTACTGTGGTCCATATCTGAATTACAAGTGGAAATACCTGGCTAAAAGTGAAAATATTATTTCATTCAGATTTTCACATTTGTTGGTATGTGTAGGAAAATAGCCACATCTCAAAAAGTTTTTTGATCTATGATGATTCTTAGTCTTGGTTCTCTCCCATTTTTTGTTCAATCTAACATGAATTTAAATTAGTTTCTCTTTCTACAGACATTACCAATACTGCTGTTGTTTTCATTTGAACTTTTATCCCTGCAATTTTAACAATTATGGTTTAGATAGCTCTAAGACTGATTGGCACCGTGAAAACCACAAAGAAAGCTAAATTATTGACTTCTTTCACTATTGCAATGTCACTGTAGATGTGCAGATAAATCCATAATGAGAATTCAGTGATGTTCTGATATTAATAATGATACCATTAGGTGTCAGCATTAATACTGCTATGTTTATAAGACAATGTATCGTGAAAAGGAAGCCTTGCCATTATGCTTTCCTACTGTTTTAACCAATAAAACAAAACCAGGCTATTTACCATAAAAAAAACAGAGATTAAAAAAAAATTAAGATGGTTATTTTGCCTCACTGACAGTTATCTATAGGCAACTGTACATTGCAAAATATTTGATCATCAAAGCCAATAATCTAGTGTATCAGAAACCAGTTTCTCATAAAAAGGCAATTTTCTTATTTTCATGATGTACTGATATTTTATCTCAGAGAAAGAAATATGGAACTTCGTCTTACAGTCATGAAGCAGCTCATTCATACAAGCATTGTTTCAAGTACGCTGTACTTTATGAAAAAAAATGAACTCTGCCTAGCCAATGTATTATTTATTTTAGTGACAAGCACAGCTTGGAGCTTTTTGTAAGCAGATCGGTATGGAAATAATAGATTTGAAGAATGAACTCAGAAGGCCCCACCAAAAAGCTTTTATGTAAGAATACATTAGTAAAAAAGAATAATACAAGAAAGTCAAGTTATCACCTTTAACGAGTGAACTGGTATGGAACAGAATAGAATAGATGTATGTTCTTTGAACCCTCCATTTACACTATGTCGTAATCTGTAAGATTACACTTTCAATTTACTGGCCATTACAAGAATTTGAAACAACCATCTAGCAGTTAAGATTACTTGGCTCAGGCTTTTTGTTGGTGTCAGAACAGATCTTTCCTAATTCCTATGAACCAGATATTCTTAAAAGAAATAGCAGAGGTGTCTCACTTCGTTTCTGCTTTTAGTTCAAAGACTGTCCTCCTAAGCAGTTGGCCTACCGATGCCAAGCAAGGTCTGTCAATTCCTAATCATAATTTTCCTTCATCTAAGTATGTTTAGTCCATGGTTCCTTCCTCCATGGATTTCCAGCCTCTGCTAACTGTGATATTGCCCACCCAGTTGTACCGTGAAGATAGGCATATTTTTTGCTATACTTTTCATGAACATATTCAGAACTTGCTATCTTCTGGAAAAACAGATAATCATTGGAGCTGTTCTGGTGATACTAAGTAGTAGCTGGTACTGCCAAGCAGTACATAAGAATGTGGTTTATAATCTCATTACAGACGAGCCAGGAAAGAAATATCAATGGATTACATTTTATAAAATATATCTTTAATAAATATATTAAATGCTGAAATAGACAAATGCACAAGGTTAAGTTTTACTTACTGTTACTAAAAGCCACAAAGTGATTCAGAATTTTATCTGCTGTAAATAAGGAATGATTTAGCCCACGTCATAAGAAAAATATTAGAAACAGGAACTCTTCCAGAAAATCTGTACAGCCAATAGATGAGGAAGGTATAAAACGAGCACTCAGAAGATAAAACCACAGGAGAAAACCAAAAGGAATTATTTGCATCTGTAAGAGCAGACTTGTGGAAGTTTCTGCATTAGAACTCTTCTTTATGGAATATGTTGGTTGTCTCAAAGTGTCAGTAGAAAAGGTTACAGAACAACAAAATGAATGGTAACAAAGTCAGTAAGACCAGAACCAGGAGTTATAATGGAATAAAGAGTGAAATGCCTGCACGATTATGTCTGAGGTGTAACTTTTCAATTAAAACTGATGTAGATGGTGTATGGGACCCCAATTTTTTACGGGATTTATGAGGTGAACCAAAGAGCTATTAAGTCTTATGTCCATATAGAGCAAACTGATAGAAATTCTTTAAAAAAGCATAGAATATATGAATATATGGATTTATTATATCATATTTTGGAATGCAAAGTTGATTTTCTTGGAAGTAACCAGAAAGTCCCACAAAATTCTCTGTTAAGGCCTGCACTGCTCAGTATATTCATGGAGTGGAAGGGTGAAATAGCACCATGACAAAGTTTGATGATGACAAGTTACTAAATTCACAATTTTCTGCAAAGAGCTGCAAACAGTGTTGATGGTACACTGGGCAATAAACTGGAAGATGAAATTCAGTACAGTATTAAGTAATATATATAAGGAAAAGCAATAGTAATTTTGTATAGAAAATTATGGGCTCCAAAATGACTAATGCCACCCAGAAAAAGTATCTTTGAGATGTGGTAGACATTGATAAGAAAACAGCGTCTGTAAAAAAGTAGTAGTGTCTGTAAAAAAAGTTTTGTTCTCTACTCCTGAAAACGAGTAGAGAACAAAACAGTAAACATCACGGTGCTGCTACATAAATCCTGGCTATGGATGTATCTTCTATGCTATATGCAGTTCTGGCTTCTCTTTCTCAATCTGGATATCGCAAACCCAGAAGGGTTACAAAGAAGCAACTGAAGTGCATGGAATCACTTTAGTAGAAGAATGAAGAAACTCAGACTTTTCAGCCATGAGAAGGGATAACTTAAGAGCTGATATGATAGAAGCAGTATGAAGGAGTTGAGGAAAGGGTGACTGCTCACCATTTGTTATAGTAAAGGAATTAGAAGGCATAAAATTAAGTTATCAAGAGCCAGTTCAAAACAAATAAATGGGGTGCTGTGTGCAATTAAGGGTTAAATAAGGGAACATACTCTCACAAGAAATGAAGGATACCAAGAATTTACATCAGTTTGACAAGCTATGAGACAAACTCACAGTAGAAAAAACAAATTATTAAAATGAAAGGTACAGCGTCTGAATCAAGATGTCCCTGAGCCTCAGATTGCTGTGCACTGGGAGAGCAAGCTGGGCAAATAGCAGCATTTGCCCTCCTCTTCTGCAGCTGTGTTGGAATCTGCTTTTGGCCAGATGATGCTCTGCTAAATAGACTCTGTACATCAGTTCCCCGTGTTAATTATTTTAATACACCCACCAGATGGACACATCCAGTTAAGAGGCCCTCTTATAACTGGATATCCTACATACACTTATTCTCAGCATAGCTTTTTCAAGCACAATTTCTGATCACTTGCGTACAAAGATTCTGTAGTACGAGTGAGGAAACATTCTTAGGAAGTTACTGAGTCTTCTTTGRAAACTTGTGGAGAAAGCATGTCTCTGCCTTCCCATTATGTAAAGTGAGTAAGAGACTTTTTAGTTATTATCATTTGGGCATGCAGGAGTGTTGCCAGACAGCAGATGGAAGAGGCATTTTTAGAAATGTGTAAACAAAATTTTTAAAAAGTTTATCACTGTATTTATGGCTCTACAACATGTAACTCAATTAGTAATAATCTGCTGAAAGATGAGATTCACCTTCATGAGTAGCTTGCCTTGGTATCAGAACTAGAATTTCTACCTGTCTATTGATTAGACAATACTAAAGCCACTGTCCTTAGAGTATGTTTCAGTCTCATGAAAACTAAAGTTTGCATGGTTAAGTGAAGATCACATTTGGCTCATTGTAATTTTAGTCTCAATGTATGCAAGTGTCTTCAGCATCAGGAGTAGTCATAGCTGAAACAAGGTCAGGCAAGCTAACTTAAAGCAGAAACTAGGGCTGGAAAAGAAAGAGCGTTAGGAACCAAGGCTGAACAGATCAAGGGCAGGATTAGGAACTAGCACTCAGTAGGAGGAGGAACTAGGACAAAGTCTAGAAAGCAGAAAAATGGATCAGGATTTTAGACAGGAACCAACACTCAAGAGCAAGAATCTAGAGCATAATTACAACTAAAAGACATTAACCCACCCAGAGCATCCTGTCCCATTTCCCATACATCAAGACAGGTTACAGTAATCAGCTGGCTCAGAGGTGAGGCTATTACCCTTTGGAAAACTAGTTATGGCCAGATGACTAGGAGAGAGATGCCTGAACTGACTGTGGGAGACATCTTGACTTTGCAGCTTGTCGTGGTTTAACCCCAGCCAGCAACTAAGCACCACACAGCCGCTCACTCACTCTCCCCCGGTGGGATGGGGGAGAGAATCGGAAGGGTAAAAGTGAGAAAACTCATGGGTTGAGATAAAGACAGTTTAATGGGTAAAGCAAAAGCCGTGTGTGCAAGCAAAACAAGGAATTCCTTCCCTACTTCCCGTGGGCAGGCAGGTGTTCAGCCATCTCCAGGAAAGCAGGGCTCCATCACGCGTAACGGTTACTTGGGAAGACAAACGCCATCACTCCGAACGTCCCCCCTTCCTTCTTCTTCCCCCAGCTTTATATACTGAGCATGACATCACATGGTATGGAATACCCCGTTGGCCAGTTTGGGTCAGCTGTCCTGACTATGCTCCCTCCCAGCTTCTTGTGCACCTGGCAGAGCATGGGAAGCTGAAAAGTCCTTGACTGGTAGACTACTTAGCAACAACTGAAAATATCAGCATGTTATCCAACATTGTTCTCATACTAAATCCAAAACATAGCACTATACCARCTACTAGGAAAAAAAATTAACTCTATCCCAGCTGAAACCAGGACACAGCTTTCAGTGACAGCTGAGCTAGCAGGATGTGTTGGGTGACACAAGCATCTTCCTCATCAGCAGATACTAATGGAGGACCCCAAAACCCTTTTTGTCAGTAGTGAAGCCACATGTGAGCAGTGAGCCGGAACACAGTTGCCCAGATGAGATGAGAGAGACTGGCAAACCCAGAAAAGTTTGAATTAAAGCAAATTGCAATAATCTGTTAATGCACAGAGATGCTGAGAAAACAAGACAATCCTCAAGCCTTTCTCAAAATGGGGAAGATTTTACTCTTGGTGGCAAACAAACTACAAACCACACACCATTGCACATACTGTCTTTCTGATGCAACATTACAAAATACATCCTGAGTACTGGTCTTGTTTTCTTTAGCAAGGCGGGTGCTAATTCCCCTTTCGGAAGGTACAGATACACAAACTGAAATATTTAAAATAACTAAGTTCTTCTATGCCATAACATAAGACATGGTATTATATATTCTATAACACCATAACTTCTGTCCGTTTTTGCATTTGTAATAGTTGTGAGTATCTGTCAGTAGAGCCCTCTCATATGGACATGAGCCTAGGCGCACATATCCGTACCTGCACGGTTCAGGTCAGATCATTTAACCTCTCTGCCTCAGTTTATCCATCAGTTGGAGTGAAGGTGTACACTCATGGGGGTCCTAAAAGAATTAGTTCTTTATAAGATTAATTTGTTCTGCAATGAATGATATTATATTAGCTTAARGTATTTCTTTGTCTTACTCTACAGACCAACAGCTTTGTACCTTCTTTGATATCTATTAGGAAACTGAGTTTCTTTTTCAAGGACTGGGTGACATTTCTAATACAACATGTTTTTCTCATGAATATCGATGTGACTTCCTGCGTTTTAACCTTAGATACATACATACACTTCAAACCAAAATCTAATGGGAGAAGTAAACAACGTTCAGGTATGGGTGTTTGCTTCCTGTTGAATTCTGTGGAAATCATGGAAATATCTCTGTGCAGAATTGGACACAACTTGTTTCCTCCCTGCTGCTTGAACAATGATAACTTCCATTCCAGTCACTGCTGATAAATCTCTCCTAACGAATCCCTACCAACCTTGAATCTAATGGAAAACTAAATTCCTTTCTTTTACTCGGATACCTTTGTACTTTTTTGTACATTTGCTATATCACCACATGCTGAATTTTATCTGGGTCTTCTAGAAATTGCTCTGAAAAAGTCTCCAGATGATCCAATATCTCATCATAGCATCAGGTTAGACATTGACAGAAATCTCTCCAGTTTTATCCAGTTTTAACCTGTTTCACTGGCTCCCTATGAGGTTTGAAATGGATTTTAAACCATTATTCTTAGACTAAAATCTAATAATCTGTTGGTTTAATATAGTCAACAATTCTTAAATTTTGAGTCATCTTGCATTTTGAATCTTTAGCTAGCGGATCCTCTACTGCACTTCAGGTCTCACAAAGGCAGCAGCACAACAGAAGTTTCTCTGCGTAGCCCCACAACTATGTAATTGCATTTAATTATCTGTAATCACACTGCAAATGAGTCCCACTTCCATATTCATTCATCTTTGGCACTTTTGCTGAGATTATTAATATCAAGTGGTAACTTTTGAAGAATGGAGATAGAGATCAAACTCCCTTTATATAGGAGTCCAGGCCATATAGTACTGGGCTAACTTTGAAGTAGGAACCTACCATGGAAAACCCTTCATATACCATCCTCAATCCCTTGATAAGACTCATAGTCTCTTTCCAGCTATTTCAAAAGGTGTATTGGAGACAGCAGGTGCCAGGTTGCCTTTTAATTGTGCCCCGTGGCTTTGGATTTCACTGCCTAATGGCAGCAGATCAGTTACACTATGTTGACGTAGTKTAACAACAGGCTAAATAAAGACATTTTTGTTTTTCTAGCTCCTTAATCCATGTGAGATGTGTTAGCTATTATTTTAGTTCTGTGCCCCACGAGGCTTTCCAAGCAGTTCTCCAGACATGTGCATTGTACCCATTCCTGTTTACAGAAACAGAGCAGACTACTGGTGTGAACATGTTTGTTGGTTTGTAATGAAGTGTCTTTGTATTGGGGAAACTAAGCTTTTAATTAAAACCAGCTGGCACTATAAACTGTTTCATGCTCCATAATACTGACCGTGGTTTTCAGTTAGAGATATGGAAAATCAAGGGGTTTCCTCGTCCTAACTAAAAACTCTGTTGCTGGTTTTCTTCTTAAAGATGGAGTACTCCATCCCACACAAGCGATGAGTAAAAAAACTACATTATAACAATTTTATAGTCCCAAATGCTGCAGTATTTGCACCACAGGGAGTTTTACAAAAGGACAAATAAACCATGCRACAGCCACCTTGTTACTGTTTCTGCATTGCCAGTCAGCCAATTTCTTTGACTTATAATAAAGGCAAATACAGACTCCAAGAAGTTCAGGAGATGTCATGCTCCTCAATAGCATATGTATTGACAGTTGATAAGGGAGAGTGGCCTGATGTGCACAGTTTTGAGAAATAAGAGATCAAGAAGAGAATTACAACATTGCTATTAAAATAATCGCTCCCATAAGTAAAATCCAGTCTTAATTATTTTCCATTTCAGTTACAAGTTAGCTTTGCTAATGCTATTTCATGAAATCTGTTCCCCCAAATTAAGTGAGTTTGCCCATAACATTGTGTTTGTAAATCTACAAATATGAACTTGTTAGGTATTTGTAGAAAGAGACTACAGTGATTAATAAGGCAAAAGATTAGGAACAAGGACAATCTGGGTCCTAATCCCAGCTGAGCCACTTACGGTGTAACCTTGGGGAAGTTACTTGACCTTCATGTTTCTCAGCAGACTGCTGGAAATTGGATACCAGCTGGACCTCGGAGAATACCAGACACGTCTGCTGAACTCCTCCCAATTAGCAATGTTAGAATAATGGTGAGCAGGCTTGCATTATGATTGTGGGGTGCTATGCACATAAATACAGCCAAGGATTAATGACCCTTCTTCCCTTTCCTGGCAGGGCTAAACTGATGTTAAAAGGTGGCCTACGCACTACACGCCCTGTCCAGTTGTTGGCTATATCATAAATGAAAATAATGGCGCATGTGAGGCAATTAGACTTAAAAAGGATTCCAGCTGTTCCCTTCCACCCAGCATTCTCCTGCACTTCCAGCAAGGACATTTATCAGATTATCTGATTAGAAAGATTAGATTTATAGGGCCAGACTCTTAGCTGCATCCATGATGAACTAGCTGCAGTACTTTAATATGGGATCAGTTCTACGCAACTGGAAAAGGCAAGTCCAAGAGTTGGTAATCCCTAAGGTGAATCATTCTGGCCACATTCACCCCAAACACACCTGCCAATGATCCTATGCCAGTAACTTTATATCATCAAAGAAATTCCTCATGTCAAGTGTATCCCAAAGTCCTTTCATGCAACTAGGGGATTTTCCTGAACGGGGCTAAATTTTCTTCTGTCAACATTTGTTGTATTATTTATCCAAAAAGAAAAAGAAAGAAAGAAAGACAAACAAGAACACAAGGCACACTGAAGAAAGGCTCAGCCTTTAGTCACTTTGGCAATAAAATGATACAAACCGACATAATCCTCAGACCTCACGGTTCACCGAAGGGAAAACAGTGAGAAGAAAGGTGTGCTCACATATGACTGCCATTATATGTAGTTCAGACATGGTTTCATGCAGGTATCAATAAAAGAACATTAAATACTTAAAACATCACCATGGAAGTAATTTGAAAACCCAGATAATAAAACAGCACCATATTATCATATGAAATCTTCCATATTTCCTACAAGAAAAAATAGTTCTCAGTAAGTAATTAGAATGGAAGCTAATATAGCACAGTATAATAACTAATGCACTATTTCAGAATGATCAAATTGCAAAGAAGCTGTGATGTGCAGGCTTAAGTAAAATGTCCATTACTTTGCTTTTATTGTGATCTTCAGTCAGTATGTTTTGTTTGTTTGTTTATTTATTCACTAGGGTATGGAGCTATACCAAAAAAAACATGCAGTATCTTTCATACAAAAATTTCTTTGGAACTCCTCTGTGTGACAATCCATGCCCCATTTAGCCTTGTGGGGGAGGGAGAGTAGGGATTTTTGACAGATAACTGCTAATTTGCTGCAAAGTTCTCCATCYGTTATTTATTGTTCTATTGTTTTACAACCAATTTATTTTTCAGCAGAGCCATGGAGACACACTGACATGCCCTTGAGTGCAGTCTTGTTGGTAGTGCTTATTTGTCTGCTAAACAAAAAGCTAAATACACCTATATAACTTGTTTTAGGTCCTCTCTGTAAAGGATCATGTAGGACCATATAAGACCTCCCAGTATCTTGGTCAGTTTAGCCAACATGTGGGTTGTCTAAATATGCTGCAGACATTATACAGCTGAAAATACTACACTAGCAAAGGAAAAGCAGGGAAGAAATTATGTYCAGGTGTCCACTGTCTGATACGATTTTTTCTGGAGTTGGTACAGCTCATGCTTTATCAATTTTTGCTCTATGCCAGGACTACTCAGGTTAGTTGTGACTGCTGGCAAATTTTGCAAGGATCAGCTCTGCAGGAAGGCACACATCATCACAAGGTTTGGCACCCAGCATCGCATCTTCTTAGATGGGAAATGTGCTGGCACRTTCCCACCACTTCCTGAGAGACCTGGGGAACAGCTACAAACACAGGAGCTCTGCAGGAAGAGGGGGRAAATCTCACATTCCTGCAGTGTTTTGGAAGTCCCAGCAAAATGTATCCAAGCAGATAAACCAAACTTTAGTCCATCTTCTAGGTGGCCCTGCTCTTCAGTGTCCCATTGTCATGATCTAGTTCACAGCAAATTCTGATGTTTTGTAGGCACTACATTGCCTGTGTCAGAAAAGGTGCAACTGCTGTCTATTAAGTTGTGATAGCATTTATTCCACCTTTCAGGTTCATAGTTTTCCACCTTGTTCTACACCTGACTGAGAAACTCTCAGAAAGAACTTGTGCCTTATTCCTAATCCATGTCCCTGATCAAAGCAAGGAAGAATTTTAGGTTTTGACAATGCAGCTAGAAAAATTATATATGTATACTGAAATCTTGTTCTCATTAAAACCAAAGAGTATTTTGTGCTTGAAGTTTAATTGGGTAGAATTGACCCTTAAAGACATGGTATACGATTTCGAGAATTAAAAGATACTAGATTGTTGTTCCCTAGGACAGCAAGGGTAGAATTAATCCAAAATAAATGGGATGAGTCAACTGGAGATGCCTGTCTTTCTCCATTAACTATAGAGGGAATGTAAACAACTGTTTCTTAATTACATATTTAACGATTAGATAGCTAAAGGTACCTGGGCTGAATACCATCTTTAATGGGTTAAGAACACTGTAATGCACATGCACACACACACACMCYTCACATACTGATAGCATCACTTGTTACAAGCCATCTTCTATCCAAGGCACCAGATTTCAGTTGGTTGCAATTTGACAAACTACGTTTGATGTGAAGGCTTCAGTCTTTGGCTAAATGTCTTGCAAAAATTCAGTCAGAAATAAGGATCAGGTTAGGGAACATTTAAACAAACTGGACATACAGTCCATGGGACCTGATGGGATGCACCCTATGAGTGCTGAGGGAGCTGGCTAAAGTCATTATGAGGCCACTTTCAATAATCTTTGAAAAGTCATGGGAACCGGGGGTTTCCTGTCACTCATCTTCAAGAAGGATAAGAAGGAGAATCTGTGGAACTGCAGGCCAGTCAGCCTTACCTCAATCCCTGGGAAGGTGATGGAGCAAATAATCTTGAAAAAACATTTGAAACATATGATGGACAAGAGGGTGATTGAGAGTAGTCAGCAGAAATCATGCCTGAACAACCTGATGGCCTTCTATGATGATGTGGATGTTGTTTATCCTGACTTTAGTAAAGGCTTTCAACACTGTCTCCCATAACATCCTCATAGACAAGCTGATGAGGTGTGGCCTAGMTAAGTGGACAATGAGGTGGGTTGAAAACTGAACTGCTCAGAGGTGCAGAGGCTTGCGATGAGTGGCATGAAGTCCAGTCACTAGTGCTGGACCCCAGGGGTCAATACAGGGTCCAGTACTGTTTAACCTCTTTAATAAAGACTTGGATGGTGGGGTGGAGTGCACCCTCAGCAAGTTTGCAAGCCATACAAATTGGGAGGAGTGGTTGATACACCAGTTGGTTGTGCTGCCATTCAGAGAGACCTCAACAGGCTGGAGAAATGGGCAGACAGGAATCTCATGAAGTTCAGCAAAACAAGGAGGTTGGACTAGACGATCTCCAGGGTGTGGAAAACCCAGTCTCCACTTAACTGGGCACAGGGAAGCCATGACGATGCAGAAAATGGGGGACAGAGTGGGGCGGAGGCTCCATGGCTCTCTCCTGTTCGGATGTCGCCATCCCTGAGTGTGCTCCCAGCTGATAACATGCCTCTGTCACTCCTCATGACACTATCAGCCAGAACCAGCGCTGCTCCRACTTATGTCAAGGGCCTAAAAAACCACAGGCCTGAGTCAGGAGTGAGCTAGTTGGGGTCAAGAATAAACATCGCGAAAGTGAAAAGGAGAACTCCTYCTCTGCACCCTTGCAACCAAAACAACTCRTGAACACAGGACACAAGAGCTATGTGGAAGTAAAAGCCCTCCGGAGCATAACAAACTTTTAAAGAAAGCCCAATAGTTCAGAAACTTATWCTTTTGTCATTATCATAAAGAAAGGAAAACAGACTGTGTAAGAGACCGTGGTAAAAACCTTATCCATTGAAACCATGCAAAAGTACGCCAATAAAAGCCGTGATCAGAGAGGAAGTTTTGGAGCTCCTTCTCAGCTGGACTGAGATCCCCGGAACCTGTTCAACTTCGCGTCGTACACAGGTCRTATAACCTCCCCTATGTTTGTTTTGGCTGTCTATACGTTTTGTTGATTTGTGAACTTGTGTTGTGGGTGAAGGTGTTGCTCAAGGATTTGGCTGTGTTAATAAACTGGTGGGTTTTGTATGTGCATTGGTTATTGTATTGGTGCATGACACAGGGGTCCCTTCCAACCTCACCAATTCTGTGATTCTGCGAGCCTGAACAAAGCTAAGAATTAAAAAAAATAAGATTTTCCTTACATTAAAAATATATATATTGGCACTTTTTTGACAGAGATATCTCCTCCTTATCTGGTTTGAAGCAGCAACTTGAAATTTGGCAGAGACATGGTTTTTGTATCAAGGATACTCCTACTGCCTTCCTGATCAATAGTCCCCTAAAGATGAACAATTCATAAGCTTATGCAATATCTATTTTTACATAGGCTCAGTAGGAATTTATTAGAGATTAACAGCTAAAATTCCAAAGATACTGTTATCCCTGAGCATGATAAAACTTCCTTACAGGTACAGATGAAAACAGTCATGGATACCTCTYTTCACTTCTCTCTGAAAGACTGTTTCACTCCATAGATAGCCAGAAGCCTTCTTCTAGTTCCCAGTCTAATTTTGCTCCTGATGAATTATAAYCTTTCCCTCTTACACTGATACTAGTATTTAATGGTGAACATCTTATTTAACTTTGTAAAATGAAGGTTGAATGGAAAATAAAGGTTCTGTAAATGCTTTGGAGAAGTAGGTATCAAGGAAGAAGCAAGTTCAGGACAAAGGGTGTGGCAAGAARGATGCAAAAGAAGGGGATGGACTGGCTTGGCAAGGAGATTTTGTGAGGAGCTACTGGCAGCAGAGACAAACTGGGATTGGGAACTGTTGAGGAAAATGCRTGAGGGGAACCCCAAGCCATGGGCAGAAGAGATGGTTTGCATGATGGGGCATTGTGGCTAGAAAARTTACTGAGGCAAATGTACTGAGACAAGAAATCAGAGTTGAGGAATATGGGAAAGAGAGGAAAAACTTACTGACAAGAACCTGAGGGGAGAGTGGGGAGTCTGAGACACAGGGAAGAGTTTGTGCATGAGACTGAAACTACAAGCTGATGACACGAATGAGTCAATACATTGCTATTTGATAGAATCACTCATCTGGGGAATTTTTAATAAAACTGGGAAATTATGTTTTTAAAGGAGTTGCTAAGTCAAAAACTTAAAGAATAACGGAAGTAATGTTGCCCCTGAAACCTTTCATTTAGCTTCTCTGTGCGTATGCCCAGTGATGCAGCCCTTGCTCCAGTTTCAGAGAACAACTCACTATGGATTTGAATTGGGCTGTGTAGTGAGGGACAACATTGTCTGTGAGCCAGGAAACATGAAGTGGGCAGGACAGGGGATTACGGCAATAGGAAGAACAGCTTTGCAGAGTTAATGCAGCTGCATGGTATGCTGGAGAATACAGTTCTGTCCCTGCCTTTCTAGAGTTCCCCTGGTATGCTGACCAGGCCACTGAAACACCGTTTTACATCTGTTCAGAATTTCAGTGCCTCTTCTTCTGAATAAAAGCTACTTATGGTCCCAGTGCGCAGAAGTACACAGCACTTGGCTCTGCTACCCACACCAGTGGGAAAGACTGTCAATACGCATAGTGAAGTATCATGCTGAATTCTCTGTAGAATTACCTTCCAGTTTTCTTAAATTGGGCACCCAACACTAATTCCAATTTTATTCTCCTCGTGCCCTAGATCCACTTCTGTAAGGGGAAGACAGCTCTTACCTCAAAGAGACTTTGTGAAGACAAGTATTAACAAAGAGATAGATATCCTTGTAACCAACACACCCCCATGAGAAAATTCATACTTGTCTTTTCAAAMGGGGTCTAACTAGACTGCGGTGAACAAGGTATAGGTACAACCTTCATGGAGAACAATGAGAAAGAAACAACATAATGAATAGCTATTCAGTAAGTAAACACTGTTCTTCCTGTGCATTGAGTGAGGCAGGAATCCTGCAGGAAAAAAGCAAGCCTCCTAGGAATGTGTGGTCTGTCCTGCTCCAGGCTGCATTGATCAGGCACAGGGCTGCTCAACAGGGACCCCGCAACAGCCCTGTCTGCTTTATTTTATATTCCTTCCCCACTACCACCCTAAATAAGCAACCCATCTTGTTTTACTCTTTCCCCACTGGCCTCCATTTTGCTGACTTCACATCGTTACTTGGGAATTTCAGCCTCAGCCGGCACATCCCTGCCACTGTCTTTGGAAATTCTGCCCCGAGGGGAGCTCCCCACACTCCCCGTTCACATCTTTGTCTGCTAGTTCCTCCTGTTACTGTATTGCTTAGGTTGGCCCATTACTTTTCCCCTTTCCCCACCTGCAATGCCAGCAGTTTCTCATGCTGTCAGGCCATGTTACAGGTGAGGAGTGAGAGTAGCTGCAGTCCAAAGTCCTGCTGCTGCCAGCACCACTGTGACCCTTGAGAGGCAATGCAGCCAGCACAAAAYGAGCCACTCTGCAGCAGTAATCAGGCCTGTAGAGAGGTGGCTCTGGCTCTGGTGGGACATGCATGCACCTCGCTCACCACAAGATATAGGGACAATGCAGTGAGGTGAAATACACTCCTCTCGCTGGCTGGCGACACTAGATCTGGTCCCTCTCCATCGCCTGTTCCACAGGCAGGTCTATATTGACCATCAAATCTTGTAACATCCCTCTGGGTGACACACACCTGGGGCCGTTGGTATGTTGTTTTTCCAGGTGATTCACTTTACCTTCCCARTGCACCCAATCACTTAGTGTAAACCAGTCCATCTGCCTGCACACCCTTGACAGAGTGTCGTGGTTTAACCCCAGCCRGCAACTAAGCACCACCCAGCCGCTCACTCACTCACCCCCGGTGGGATGGGGGAGAGAATCAGAAGAGTAAAAGTGAGAAAACTCATGGGTTGAGATAAAGACAGTTGAATAGGTAAAGTAAAAGCCGCGCACGCAAGCAAAGCAAAAC
>JAYKAV010002954.1:0-12365 GCA_035582835.1 Phoebastria nigripes
TCTATTTCCAGCTCAGCCTGGTTAGGCACCAGCACAGAGCACTTCCACGCAGCAGCAATGGACATCAATTTTTTAATTTTTTTTTTTTTTTTTTTTAATAGGTTACAATAATCTGTTGCAGCAAAAATGCAAATCCATGCACCCACACACCTTTTCCTGCTGGCCTCCCAGCAGGCAAGGAAGGTGTCAGAGCTGGGAAGTTTGAAATACAAGTGCCACCAACACCTTATTGACTAATTTCAAGTGGAAACTTCTCACTTAACCCAAAACACTTTCAAGATCCTTATTTGTTTTCTCTTTTAAAATGCAGGTATCTTTCCATATTGACATGTCATTTGGAAGCAGAAAGGTTTTGTTCAAAATGTGTCAAAAACAAAAGGGGGAAAAGTCAGTCAAACCATCAGCCATGTATGAGAGAACCTCAGTGCCCCTTAGAGATGCCTCTTTGGGGGAGTTCTACCATGTGTTAAAAGCCCCTCACCCAGCTCACACTGCAGGATACAGTACTTGGGAAAAATGGTCCACGCACATTTGTGAGACTAAATGCTGCAGGTGGGTGCACAAGACATGCCTGAGTACCCATCAAGGCTGGCAGACAGACGGAGGCTCCTCTGGAGCTCCACGCACTGCCCCACTGCTCTGCACACCCCGACTGGCTGCTTACTCCATCCTACCAGCTCTCACTCCCACATGTGTTTAAAACAGCCAGCATTGACTAAAAACTCCTGGATTGGGACTTGGAAGGAGAGGCCTCAGTCCCCAGCACCATGTCCCATGCAATATTGGGCAACAATTCCCTCCCACTGTAAGAGAAGATCAGGTTCGTGACCACCTGAGGAGCCTGAATATACATGAGTCTATGGGACCTGATGAGATGCATCCCAGAGACTTGAGGGAAATGGCTGATGTAGTTGCCAAGCCACTCTCCATGATATTTGAAAAGTCACGGCAGTCAGGTGAAATCCTTGGTGACTGGAAAAAGGGAGACATTGCACCCATTTTTAATAAGGGTAGAAAGGAGGACCCTGGGATACCGACCTCACCTCTGTGCCTGGGAAGATCGTGGAACAGATCCTCCTGGAAGCTATGCTAAGGCACATGGAGGACAGGGGGGTGATTTGAGACAGCCAGCATGGCTTCATCAACGGCAAGTCCTGCCTGATCAAACTAGTGGCCTTCTATGATGGAGTGACGACATCAGTAGACAAGGGAAGAGCTACAGATGTCGTCTATCTGGACTTCTGCAAGGCCTTTGACACAGTCCCCCACAACATCCTTCTCTCTAAACTGGAGAGGTATGGATTTGATGGGTGGACTGTTCGGTGGATGACAAATTGGTTGGCTGGTCGCATCCAGAGGGTAGTGGTCAACAGCTCAATGTCCAGATGGAGGTCAGTGACGAGTGACATCCTGCAGGGGTCTGTACTGGGACCAGTCCTGTTTAATATCTTCATCAATTGACATAGATGGTGGGATCGAGTGCACCCTCAGCAAGTTTGCAGATGACACCAAGCTGAGTGGTGCGGTCGACACGCAAATGTCGATGGGACATGAGGGACAGGATGCCATCCAGAGGGACCTGGACAAGCTCGAGAAGCGGGCCCCTGTGAACCTCATGAGGTTCAACAAGGCCAAGTGCAAGGTCCTGCACCTGGGTTGGAGCAATCCCCGGTATCAACACAGGCTGGGGGATGAAGGGATTGAGAGCAGCCCTGCCGAGAAGGACTGGGGGGTACTGCTGGATGAAAAGCTGGACATGAGCCGGCAATGTGTGTTCACAGCCCAGAAGGCCAACCATATCCTGGGATGGAACACGTCTCCTATGAAGAAAGGCTGAGAGAGTTGGGGTTCTTCAGCCTGGAGAAGAGAAAGCTCTGGGGAGACCTTATTGCAGCCTATCAGTACTTAAAGGGGATCTATGAGAAAGATGGGGACAGACTTTTTAGCAGGGCCTGTTGCGACAGGACAAGGGGTAATGGTTTTAAACTAAAAGAGGGGAGATTCAGACTAGATAAAAGGAAGACATTTTTTACACTGAGGGTGGTGAAACACTGGCACAGGTTGCCCAGAGAGGTGGTAGATGCCCCATCCCTGGAAACATTCCAGGTCAGGTTGGACGGGGCTCTGAGCAACCTGATCGAGTTGAAGATGTCCCTGCCCACGGCAGGGGGGTTGGACTAGATGACCTTTAAAGGTCCCTTCCAACCCAAACCGTTCTATGATTCTAACACAATGCCACTGCAATACACCCCAGAATGATGCACAAGGCAGTCACGCTCCAGTGGTGGGGACCCTTGCAAGGCTGTGCTGTAAGCCAGAGGCAGAAGACCTGCTGCCATTTTTCTCTCTCTCATGCTGTGTGCAGCTAACACAGGACTTGTTCCTTCAGTGCAGTTTTCCAGCCCCAAAACTTGCCAGTTCCTCCTCTTCCCCATCACAACCGCATGCTCGAACATAGACGTGTTGCCAGAGCTGAAGAGATATTTTTAAACACCCCAAAACAACTAAGCACAATCCTGCCAGGAAAACATTGCCCACTACCCCTCCCCACTCACCCACCTCAAAGCCCATCAAACTACAAAGCAAGGAACATGGATGAGGATATCAGTTTGGAAAATACTCCCAAAGGAGAGGAGGTAACAGCTCCCTGAGCAGCTCCTTGGTCCAGCCTTCCATGAGGCCCAAGATGGGCTCCGACTCTAACATAGCAGCAGGGACACCCAGACCCACCTCTGCTCCCCCTGCGAGTGCAAAGGTGGAGCATCACCCAGAGCACCATTCCTTCAGCTGGAGATTATCTAATGACATGGGCAAAACAGGCTGGGCAAGTTGGAATTTTTATGTAATTTAATTCTTACATAATTTAATTCATTGCTAATTAACACCAATCACCAATTCAGGTATTGAGAAAAGAGGCACTGAAACCCTAAAGCAAACACCCTGCTGCTCCCCGGTTCAGCACAAGCCAAGCACCTCTCCTCCCCATTTCCCAAGCTCGGCTTCCCTGGGTTTCACCATAGTCACACAACTGCCCCCGCCCAAGCCAGGAAAAAGCTCCTCTCCTGGAGCCCACCAAGGACATAGGCTCTTCACCCCTTAAGTTTTCAGGGGTCTTCAGTTCTGCTGCCTCCAAGGCTGAAGGTGTCCCCCAGAGGGGGATGCGAGATCTAAAACCAGGCACGAATTTCTCCTCCCTCTTCCCCCACCCTGAAGATCTCCTTTTCCATAACCAGGTCAGCGATCTCCAGGTAAGCATGTCAAAGCCCCTCTCTGCAGGGACCATACGGGGCTCTGGGGACCACAGAGGAGGGAAGAGGTGACAGCTATCAAAGAGGGAACATGTCATCAGCCTCCTGAAGCCAGGTGAGCAGATCTAGCCAAAAACAGTACTGGGCCAACAGAGAAAGCCACTAAATCAAACAGCCTCCGAGTTTGTGCCTAGAGGACAAAATGCCTCCTGAAAGCCACCCTTGGACAGTATTTGGGATTTTTAATGAAGTGCCATTTGTTACCGCTGCAAGTCACAGCTCCCACGAAAGGACTGGCATTCTTGGGGGGTTTCTGCTTGCCAGCATTGCATTCAGGCCGAGATCAACTCCAAGAGTCTCCTTGAGAAACTCTCCAAAAACGGTTAACTCCATCAGATGATGCCGGATCCTCATCCTCCCAGAATTGCTGCAAATGCCCAGGATCTCAGTCCAGCACTCTGCCAGGCTAGCTTGCTGCTAAGCAGCCTTGGCTGAAACCAGCAGCCTGGAAAGGTGCCAGCCTGCTTCCGAAAACTTCAGCTTGCCCTGGAACCTCCCCCGTCACACACAGCGGAACAAGGCCGTTTTCTCAGCCCAGTTACAAGATAATAGCCTTCTCGATTTTCTGATCCACTTTCAGAAGCTGCAGGAACCCAAAATTAGTTGTCCAGCCCTTTCAGTTTAAAAATAGCTAACTAAATAGATGAGCTATTTTGTATAACCTGTCTTTTCCTTTCATTACTCCTTCGTGCCAGAAGCAGATCCTCTCTACCCATCCCGCCAACACACAGAGACCTGGGCACAAGCACCTTGAGGCTGGCACCTTAACATAATACAAAGAACAAAACCCCCGAACCTCAGCAAGCACCCCCAGTCCCTCCTGTCTTCTGCCCACAGGCACCTGCATCCAGTGCTGCAGCCTCTGAGCTGCAGAGAAATCAGCCCCTGCGATGATCCAGGCCTTCATCATCCTGCACAAAGCAGTACAGCTCCAAAACCAGTCAAGTTGAGCATTTGGTTCATCCATCAATGCTTCTACTAGATTGAAAAAAGTTACTGCAAATAAATCACTTACCAGCCAGAGCCGATCACGATACACACAGGCAAGTGTATATGTTTATGCTCAATCACTACACCAGTACAAGCTGCATGCTGGGGACACTCTGATCCCCAGCTTGTCACACCTGGAGCCTCTCAACCCCCAGCGATCTGACTGTCCAACTGATTTAATAACATGGGGCAACTATGCCACAGCACCACAGCAGAGCATCCATCCTCCTGCTGAGCACAGCTGGCAAGTGTCAGGTTGGAAAAGCCTCCAGCTGACCTAACAGTGAAGGTGTAAACCACAACATAGCTGTGTGCCACAGGTCACGGCAGGGCAGGAGGGCATGGGGCACATCGGAGGCTGAAGAGCTCCTGCAAGCAGGGTATTTGGCCAATAGCACCTGAACATGGGGAGAGATGATGCTATTGCTGGGCTCCTCTTCTGTGCACAAGTTTGAGCCCACAAATTCCCAAATCCAGCAGACTTACTCAACCCACCTCGTACTCACTGCCTTATCTGGAGGCATAGTTTAAAAATGCAGGCATATTACTTAAGACCATAACTACACACCTGCTAATATCTGTTAGGTCCTATGAGAATGCTTGGGACCACTATATTTAGAATTTAATAACTCCAGTTAGTGCATCCTTTTTACTGCAGACCTGCCTACGTTTGTTTGCTGTGGTCCCAGGGGACTACATGGCTTTGGCAAGTGCAGTGGGAGCCTGGCTGCCCTGAGCCATGCAAAGGCCAGGGCAGGGCTCCAGTGGGGTCCGTTAGACATCACACTGGTGAGCCTGGGATGCAGGATCTCCGGCAGCTCCTTGAACATGGAAATGTGGGGTCTGAGCATCTTATTTCCTCATTTAATTTGCCCACATTAGCACAAAGAAATGAAATAAACCCAGAAAGTTGTTTGTCAGAGCTTGAAAAAGCACTGTCTAGAGAAAGGACAGGGTCAGACAGGGCAGCAGATGCCTTTCGTTTGCTTTCAGATCCCAGCCATGAAGCGTTCAGGTTTCTGGATGCCAGCAGCCAGTTCAGCTTGGGTCAGGGGTCTCAACTGAGGCTTCTCAATGTACAGACATTGGAGGGAAAAACCAGGTAAAAATCTCAAGTAGCTTGGGTGAAAAGTGACACAGATTTCAAAAGCATCCCATGCTTCAATCAACACTTATTTTTACTTCCATAATCAACTATGTGCAATCAAGGGAATGGGCTCAGGATCTGCAGGTGCACTCGAGCCCTGTTGCTGGGGCAGTCAGGGGCACCAGGAACACTGTCTACATGCTCAGAGCCAGCCCAGAGGAGCTGCCCTGGAGCAGCTGCATGGCACAGGGGGCAAAACACATGAAGAAGCAGGGAGAGCATGGCTCCCAGGCATCTCAAGCTCAGACACACTGGACCATCCAGGCACATGGAGAAACTTCTGCTTGGGGGAACCACATCCACCAGCCCCATACAGAGCAGAGCTTTGACAGGCAGCAGCCCCGATGGCCGTGACTGACGCATGGTGAGCCACACTCCTGCGCGAGGGAAGCACTCAAACATGTCCATACGCAGCATCCCCCCAGAAAATTTGGTGCATGAGCTACACACTAGCAATGCCACTTTTGTAGCTAATGCCCCAGAGCTACGAAGGTACCATGATATCTCCCTTTACATGGGAAACCACCCAACTCCCCCCAAAACACAACGTCCAGGACTGTAGCACCCTCTGCATGGGGGATCAATAGGGTGCAGAGCCCCAGGAGCACCTCCTCGTCTCCCTCATGCCAGGGAGAGGCCGAGACGTGGTATACGCTCGCTCTCCACGTGGCGCTCGGCTGCGCACCAGTAAACCCCAGGGACATGCTGCGCTTGGCAGCACCCAAAGAACCCACCTTCCTCACACCCAGCTCCGGTGGGTGTGCACTGGCACAGCAAAAAATACCGAGAAAGAGCAGAACAAAGCTCAGCTACAAACATTTCTGCATTTCTGGAGAAACTCTGCTGTGCTTTGAGCGAGCAGGGAAGAGGCGACCATCTCCTGTAACCACTGAGTGAAGAGGGGAGACAGCAACAGCACGTCACGTCTCACCGTCTCAGCAGCAACGTGGAGAGCAGCAGGAGGGGCCCAAGCCACAGACCTCCAACTTCTTTTTGATCCGCACAGATACTTTAATAACCTTTACAGAGTACAGCTCAACAACCAGGGAAGAAGCTGGGTGGATATCTTGGTGTTATCCCCCCCCGTGTGTGTCGCCACATAGACCCGCACCCCTCCAGAAGCGGGGAGGCACCGTGTGCAGATCAGCAGGAGGATTTGGGGACACACACTGCTCAGGCTGGTAACCCTCCATCCCACCATGAGCCCTTACAGAGGGGAAAAGCCCAGAGCAGCATCAAGTGCTAGCCATGTCCTACA
Organism: Phoebastria nigripes; assembly: GCA_035582835.1. NCBI lineage: Eukaryota > Metazoa > Chordata > Aves > Procellariiformes > Diomedeidae > Phoebastria > Phoebastria nigripes. The sequence continues at coordinate 6,704 of JAYKAV010002954.1, forward strand.
AGCTGCTCGTAATATCCAAGGAGAGATAAGCCACCCAGGCACAGAGCAATTTTCTTAATTGCAATAACTGTGTTTACATTGCAAAGCAAGGATGCATGAACCCTACAGCTGGGGCTGGCCTTGCTGCCTCCCACCGTGACCCTGAGCGCCCTGATGGCAGCATGCTCCCAGGAGGTTTCCAGTCAGCCCAACGCCACCCCTCCCCAACCCCAGTGTGCTCCCCTTATCAATCCACACCCCAAACAAGCTGACAATGAACCGTGTATCTGTCTGCCCAGAGGTCCCCCCCTCGCCATTGCACCCTGTCCCCAAGCACAACGGAGACACACAGCTCCTCCCTTCCCCGGCCACTGCATACCAGGAGGCTCCATCAGCACCACATACACACAAGCTTTCAACTCCACCTGTGAAGCCACTTCTTGCTGCCTGTGCAGTTGGGGATTTTGCACGCGGCAGCACAAAGGGCAGAAGGAGGGAAGGACAGCTATGGTACAATAGCCTCACTACTGTAACAAGGAGACAGTGCAGGGGCACAACACAGAAAGCAGAAGACAGAGGCAAGCAGGTACACGTGCACCCAGTCACCCAGCAGACGTCCGAGATGTACCGCCGACACCTGGGACGTGCCCTGGGCAGGGAGATGGACACCAGGGCACGGAGCCTGCTGGAGATGTCCCACGGCAATGAGCCGCTCAGGAGCCACAGACAGGATGGAGGTGATGCTTCTGGAGCTCTTGGCTTGCTCCCAACTCCCTCCCCAGCCCCAGGCGAGGTAAAGGGAAAGCAAAGCACCAAGGACTGCATCTCCCACCCCGCAGCCCCCTTGGGCACACACGGAGGCACCAGGACAGATGGGCCACTGCCACCCCGTACCTGCACTCCGTGACACTACAGCAACAGCTCCCGCTCCGCCGGCCCCGCCGCCTGGAGCGCAGCTCCGTCCTCGACTTCCTCAGGCTGAAGTACTCCGTCAGCTTCCCGAACGAAGCCATGGCCCCCGCAGCATCCAAGCGCGCACCCACCTGTGTCCCTGGGCGCCGGTCCCACCGCACGCTCATGCATGCTACACCCTGGCTGTGCTCGCTACCCCACACGCTCCATCAGCCCATGGGACCGGGAAGGGAGCGCTGCGAGTCAGAGAGAGAGAGACAGCACAAGACAGGAGGAGTTTAGCCAGGAATTACTTGTTGGACAGTCCACAGCACGCTCCACAGCAATCCCTCAAATTTCGAGAGTGGGAAGCCGTGCCTCCCCGAGCCAACCGCAGGCGCCGGGCTGCACGAGAGCAGCTGGCATCTGCATGCTTATTTAGTGCGATGCTGCAGAGCTGAATTAAGGAGGGGGGGCCGCGGGGAGAGGGGTGGGAAATATCGCCTGCTGGAAAGGATCTCTCAGTAGCGATGGCACAGGTCTGCGAGCCCCCACAGCAAGTGGCCGCTTGGCAAGTGAGGGAGCTGGCCCAGGGTGGCTGTGGTGGCCCTTGGCCGGGCGACGGGATGCTGTCTGGATCAGAAGGTGATGAGAAAGCCCGAGAAATCAGCTGTTCAGATGAATTTCCAAAGGGTCTGTTCTTACAGCATACGGAGACCAGCACAATAGGTGGAGAGGATACCTGCTTGCTCTTCTTGCAGCTATTCAGAGTTCACCAGTTTTCCTCCCTCCCTGTTTTCCAAAGCAGAAGGCACCCCTGAGCCTCCAGCAGCACCTACCTAACACGATTTTCCAGCCTGTCACCAAACACCTGAGCACAAGGAGAGGGACAGACATTTAAAGCAAACAAGTCTGATCCAGTTAGAGGTCACCTGCGGGCTCTGCTCCCCAAGCTCCAGCACAAAGCCTTTCTACAGCAGGCAAGAGGTAAAGGGATGCTGCGAACCTGAAGGGAAATCCTACTGCCAAACCTCCCCTAGCCAGGAGCACTGTCTCTGCATCCTCAGTGCGTGACGCCAGCTAGGCGGAGGAAAAACAAGGGCTTCAAAAAAAAAAAAAAAAAAAAAAGGCAGCCAGATTAAGTCAGTGAAGCGTGTCCAGGGGAAGGGGTGTCTGACGGCAACTCACAGCCATGCCAAGAGACCCTCGAGGAAACAGGAAAGAAAACTGGCATTAACTCAACTGGCAGACCAGCAAGCTACCTTTGCGTCCTCTTAATGCCTCCGTTGTGGATGCCATGTTAAAAAAATAAACAAAAACCCATTCATTGCTATTTCCCCGCTTAGAGCCATCCACTGCAAGCAGCCTGCTCACAACGAGCGATGACCATCCGCTGCCGAAAACCTGCTGTGTGCCTTGCTGAGCCCCGCTTCTCTCCTCCCTTATTTTCTTCCTTTTTCTCTAGGCTCTCGTTCAGCTTCCCGCTCTGAATTAAATGCCTGAAGCAGCTGGGTACACCCCACAGAGCATGAGCCCAGCAGCCCACGGTCACCCAGGCAGCTGCCCACCCCCGCCGGCTGCTTGTTGCTCTCAGAGCGACCATCACCGTCCCTGCCTGTGGTTCTCTGGGGAGGCTTTTAATTTGTTTGAACCGTCTCCGCTCCCTGCCTTCCCGCTCTGGGCACTGACATTCATCCCAGCAAAACAGAGCAAACCGGCACAAACCTGCGCACAAAGTGGTGGGCTGGCGATGCACCGGGGGGGGCCCGCGGCCATGGGGGACCCTGCCAGCCCCTCTGCCGGGCAGGTACACAGTCCCCCGGCACCTTCTCCCTCCCGTTCACATATAGGGAGGGGAGAGCTCGGGCTTGCTTCCCTCTTACAGCCAGGGAAAATAAAGCTGTCTACCCGCTGCTCCGCACAGCCGCCCCCCTTCGTCTCCCACCTTCTCCCTCCGATGGGCTCCACCGCTGCTGGGGAGGGGTCCAGGGCGCTTCCTAAAAATCAATTCGTTTGCAGAGAGAGGGCTGAGGCAGAGCATCCGCTCGCTGGCTCTTTCAGGTGCAGCGTGAGCCAGTAACAGTCACCCCTTTTTATCTCTCATCGGCTCCCCGTTACCAGTCGCAGTGAAATGCAACACGTCAAAGGAGGTCAGAGGAGCCAGAGAAGAACGGAGGGGGCTGTCGGGAGGCAGTGGAAAAGCATCTGAGGGGGAGACCAGACAAGCGGGAGACAGAAAGGGACAACTCTTGTTTCCCTGCTATAGAGGAAAGGTGTAACACCAGCTCTTTCAGAGGCAGCTGGGTTAAGGCACACACATGCCTTTGGAGGAGGATAGCAGCCGTTACCTGGCAGAGGTGATGTTATCTGCTCCTGAGCTATGCAAAGGCAACAGGCTGGGCAGCAGGAGTAGTGGAGAGGATGAGGGAGGTTAATTTGAATCCCTCTCTTTTCCTCCGCGCCACCTGATGGGAGGGCAGAGGAGCAGCAATGCTGCCCCAGGGATCCTCCTTTGGCATTTGCAAAGCAGCATTGTTTAGGGACAAAAGGGCAATTTGGAAAACTGTAGAAAAAGCAGCAGGAGGATTAGACAGACTGATGGACACACACTCCAAGGAGCAAGCCAGTGTTCCACAGCACCCCAGCTACGTGGGTGACACCCCTATGGCCAGGGACATCCCATATTTCTGCAATCCTATCCCGGGCAGGTAGGTAGAAGCCACAGCTCTTTGCAGGAGAGTCAGGCCTCCTGCAAGGCTGCCAAGCTTACTTTATGAGCCCAACAGTGCCAGCACTTGGAAAACAAGCAGGAGGAACCTCTGCTTTCATGAAACCCCATGTCTGGGTAGCTGGGGGTGGTGGGATTCAAGGTACCAATGCCTGAAAGCTCAGACAACTCCATAAACACCTCCATCTGTGATCAAAAGGTGATACTCCAGAGGGGACTGCTGTCCCACAGCCCCCGCAGTGCATTCCAGTCCCCTGGACCAGGCTCACCAAGGACCCATCTGGCTGGAAGCACAACCAGCACTGGGACAGAAGCAGCACAAGCTCCCATGTCTCTCCTCTGCGTTTTAGTCTCTGGTTTTCCTCTGGTGACCTGGGGCAAGGGAAGGGCTGTCTCCTTTCCTCCACGGCAAAGGAACAGCCCTCAGGCCCTTCCCTGCTCAAGGAATGTTGTGGTCAGCCCTTCAAGATAGGGCTATCACAGGAGTCTGTCTCCCAGAGGAGCTCCGCGCCTTTTATTAAGCAGCAGAGGCAGTCTGCTGAGATATTGCTGAAATATCTCTAATTTCACATTAACAATCTGCTGTGCTGGGGTTTACAGCCATGTACTCAGTGATGCGAAAGTCAGCTTCCCACTTTCACTTAATAGTAGAATGAAACACTTTGTAAGTGAAACAGTAGTTTAATTTGCAGGAGACATAAACTGATTTTTTAAGAGAAGCTGTGGAGGAGATTGCTAAAGCAGAAATCAAAACCCATACAGTGCTGGGACTTTCTGTGTTGGGGTAATGCAGAGCACTGCCATACGCATCACCACTGCTGTGCAACCATCACCGAGATGTTTGTACAAGCATCTCACACCTTTGTCTGCAGACATTTTGGAGGAAAAAAAAAACAAGCCATAAACACAACCATGTGGTTGTCTGGGTCTCTCTCACACATTCCTGTACGTATGCTTGTTCGGGCCATAGAGACCAGCATTTCCCATCTCAAAACTCTCCAAACACAGCAAAGCCATCGCAGACATGGGACCCAGCACCAGTCCCAGCTTGCAAACAACCGCAACACTTTTTCAGGCAGAAATCATAACTGCTACCTCACAGCAACCTCAAACACCCCAAGTCCTAGGGCTGCCCAAGAGCAGTGAACTGGAAAGCATCTCTGCCGGGTCCCCTGCCCAGCCAGCACAGCAAGACAAGCTGGACAGCACTGGAAGGTGGCCCTTGCACCATCGCCAGGAGACTCCTCACAGCCCCCGGTCACTGTACTCCTGAGCCCTGGGTGAGCGAACCATACCTTGTTGCATCTTTGTGGCTTCCCCAGGCAGCTTTTATTCTGATTAGACTTCTCAAGCGTGGCTAGGCAGAAGCAGGGAAGGAGGAAAAGGGTTCTGTTCTTCAAACAGAGCTGACAGCTTCTTCGTCCGCTACTACAGTGCCAGAGAACTCCAGCCCCGTTTCTCCAGGGCTTCGCTTTCACTCCTCCACACCAGACCACCTGACACAAGTTACAAACACCCACTCACCCATCCCCTGGCTCCTCTGGGGAGGTGCAACCCTAAGCCACTCATCAGCTTGATGACAGCTGATTCAGACCCCATCCCTCCCCCCCAGGACAGCATAGGTGATGCTCACACGTACCCAGCGTCCCAGTGTCTAGCGGGAAGTAGGTAAGACAAAGAGTTAAGCCATACTGGGAGTAGCCACCCCATTTCTACAAGCAAAGCCTTGGCTGTTTTAAGGCTCCCTTTCCATGTGGCCCTTTCCCAGTCTGGCTGATACCTGGAGAGCAGCAACTGCTACCTCTTTTGAGGTCCTCCAGCAATGCAGAGGATGGAGTCCAGCAGGATGCGTAAGTGGAGTCCCAGACAGCAGGTTTGAATTAAAGCAGTGACAACAGCAGAACAGTCTAGAAAAGCAGCAAGCCTGGCCAAAGGAGGAGCCAAAGCCTGAGCAGCTCATCAGGGATGGAGCCTAGAGCGGAAGGCACTTCTGCCTGCTCATCCTGAGATGTCCCATGGCCAAAGGGTGAGCTTTCCCAGAGCCATTGCTCGAGGGAAAAAAAA
>JAYKAV010002954.1:12385-43085 GCA_035582835.1 Phoebastria nigripes
AAAAAAAAAAAAAAAAAAAAAAAAAAAAAACCACCAAAAAAACCAACACCGGACTGGGTCAGTCCTGGTACTCCAGTTCCCACCTGTTGTGGTCAGAGTTCCTCTCCCCCAGAGGGAAAAACATCTGCTGAGATACCATAAACTGAGTAAGGGGAAGCTTCCTAATCCCCCAGGGAACAGCTGTGCCTTTGGGTCAGGTTGGAGAGGATTTCTCATGAGCCCTCTTTTAGTGCCAGCTGAGGAGGAACCAGCTTCTCCAAGTTACATGGGAAGTCAGCTGAAAGTACCATGGGACTTCAGAGGTTTTTTGGGCAGGAATTTTCTAAACGGCTGAAAATTGGCCACTGAGGTCAGGCATCAAGCCTCACATGAATGAATGAAGCCAATAATGAAGACTTTTGATAATCACCATTTTTTTTGGAGGGCAAGGTAAGCACTAACTCTTGCGGTTTAGGAAATAAAATTCTTCCACCCTGTTTTTAAATACACCCGCAGTGACTGAACCCCCATTTTTCGCAACCAGTTAACCCAGTGTACTAGAGTGCCACCAAATGATGCAGGATAGTTATAAAAATAAAATTGGAATATATTATTTCACAGGATGAACAAAACCAATTATCACCATGTGCACAAAGAAACATGTTAAATGCAAATATGAACTGATTTAAGAAATAGATGCACAAGGGACTACTAGCAACTTTTAAATGTCCCAAAAGGCCAAAAAAGCACACACACCCCCCTATTAAAACGTTACATTGCAAAGTTATACAAGAGATCCACGTTCCTGAGTCATTTAGGTCTCTAGGAGGTTAAAATAATTCTGTAAGCATCCTATTTGTAGCTGACAGAAGACAGTATCAGTGCGATATGGTGCATCATGCAGTGATCATGAAAATGAGAATATAAAACCCCATCAGTGACCCCTTTTTCAAGGGACAAAGGCACAGAAACAGTCACTTAAGACCACTATCAGCACACCGTTGTGCAAGGCACTCCCTACCCAAAAGCTTCCATTTAAGAAACATGCAGCGGGAACGAGATGTGTCAGGCCACTGCTGCCTCGGATCCAGCCCAAAGCAGCCGCCATAGCACCCAGGTACAGGCTGGCCACAGGCAGCACAGGCAGGATGTTTCCCCCACTCCAGCTGCTTCCTCCACCCCCTCCAGAGGCACTCGCACAGCTCAGCCCCCCTCCTCTGCTCCTAGCCCTGCCAGAGCACCCTGCACCTCTAGCCACCAGGTCGAGGGGGACACTCAAAGATGCAGCAACAGCGCTGCTATACTTGCTGAAAAACAAACTTCAGCCTGGAGTCGCTTCCCAGGAGGCTTGCCAAGCATCGCTACAAGCATTTTGGTGAAGCCACGCGGCGCTGAGTGCAGCCCCCCTCCTGGAAGCAGCCACAGGAGCACTGAATGCACCCACATGCTACGATCCCTCCCTGGGCGCTGGCCAAAAGCACGTTGTGACAGCTCAGGTGGCCAGCACCCAGATGTGTGGCACTGTGCTCCATTCCTCGTGCTACACGCCGGCTGTACAGTGCTTGCACTTGGCTTCTTGGGTGCTGGTGAAGCCTCAAACCTACCACAGCTAAATAACACAGTGCAGCAGGAGGGGCTGCGGGTCTGCCTCCCTGCAGGAGAGCCTGCAAGCCCACCCCTCCTCTGCCTGCAGGGACCCTGGCCAGGGCACGCCATGAGCCCCTCCTCAGCTTCCCCTGAGCTCAGCCTCCTGGAGCATCCTCATAGCCGATCTTGGTGTGCACCCACAGCAACACCAACAAGCCTCAGGGAAAGGAGGGAACAGAAGAGCATCAAACAGAAGAGACACAAACACATATCTCTGCTAAAACCAGTTTTGGGTCAGAGAACTTTTCAAGATGACTAATAGTTGCAAATGTAAGACTTCCTTGCTTTTGCACCATCCCTGAAGCATAAGTCAAATGAATATACCTGTGCTATGTTCAAACGTGAGCCTGCAGTGGCACAACAAACTGCAGGTCCTTGCTGTTGCCCACAGCCCTGGAGAAACACGGCCTGAGACTTCTGGAGGCCAACTTCTCAAAACAGTGCAGCCCTGGGACTAACGCTTGCTTATTGGCAGAGCTGTGAAGCCCTATGGAAGTGCTACATTTTAATACAGCTGTAATAAAAAGCAGAGCATATGAGAGGCTCTATAATTTCAGTCTAACTAGGCACTTTGCTTTAATTGTCAGTTATATTGCATTACATACAAAATTCAGTGCTGATACCTAGCATAAACCAGTCGCATCAATTTACTAATTTGCCTGGCACATCGCTGCATTAGAACTCATTTAGCACAATTACTCTAATTCCAGCAGCAAATCCAGATGTGCTGCCCAAGTTACAGTTAAAATATCCTCATTCTTGGCAACATCATTGAATTACATAGGGAGAGACATTCTTCTTGTAATTTGGGCCACTCTCCAGTGCACGAACACAGAGAAGGGCAGGCATTAGCCACATTAAAGAGTTAAGTCAGATGCACTGTAGCATCCAACATCTAAACGCAGCCCTGGGTGCTGGGGGCCTGGCTGGCAGCACCCTGCTTCCAGCCTGCCAAAATCCCACCCTTTGCTCTGAAAAAGCAGGGACCTCAGCATGCAGTTCCTCGCCCCACAGGGTGAAGCGCACAGTGGCCAAAGCACTCTGGTGCAAGGGAGTATTTACTTGAGTTTGGCTCAAAATTCACCTTCACAGAGAAGCACCAGGGAAGCAGAGGTGTAACCACCACCAAAAGCCAGTCAGTTCAGCAGCATGGAGGTGGCCTCAGCCCCCACCGCAGAGATGCCGGTGCTGATCCAGTCACCCGCCTGCAGTGGCTCATCAGCATCTGTCCCTTTTCAGAGCAGCATGGGATGTGCGTGCTCATGAAATCCAATTCCTTTTTTAACCCCCGCAATCGATGGGAATTGTCAAGTTACTTTATCCCACTTAAAAATGTTCTCCCCGCATGCAACACTGTGCAGTTAAATCACAGCGTGCACAGGGACAATTACGTCCCAAAGCAGGGACATCCCCAGTGCCCACTCCTTGATGGCAGCAGAGAAACCTGGCTCAGGCTTGCATGGGAAAGACAAGGGCAGGAAAAAGCAGACGGCAGCACAGCCAGCTGAAGGAGTCACAGGGGCTTTTATATACTTGCTAAGAGAAAAAAAAGAGAGAGAAAATTGGTTGGTCCCTCCCAAAAAATAGTTTGTTGAGTGCAAAAGGACTGAAGAAAGTATAAAACATCAACAGTGATGTGGTGGGAGGAAACACAGCAAAAGGAGAAGCAAAGGCAGAATAATTTGAGGACATTTGGAGCTGGCAGGGCTATCTTACAGGCGAAAGGTGCTGTCTCTGCCATACCGTGCCCATACGTGGGCACCTTGGCTCTGCCCCGCACTGCTGCTAGAGATCCACCCAAAACTCACTTGATTCTTTCACGCAAACCCCCCAGGCTCTGCCCAAGTTGGGCAAATAGGGCATGTGCCATCCCCACATCCTCAACCAGCCTGGGAACAGACGCAGCTTAGCACTCACCAGTTGTTCTTTTTCCCCTAAAAAACAGACCTGGCAAAACTCAAACAAAAATTGGAAAACTCATTAACATGATCAAGAATTTCAGAAAATGGAAAAGAGAATAATTCTTGCAATTACAGCCCAGCAAACTTCGTCAGTCTTTAGAAAAAATAATAATCAATACGAAGCGAGCAGTCTCCAGGCTGGGAGAGTCACAGGACTAGAATCAATACGGCTGCCTGCATTCATAAGCAGCTACTTGTGCCTATCTGGATCTCTGGTGAGGAGCAGCCCCCTCCTACGCCCGGCTCCCCACAAGCAGCCTCTATCCCCACTGTCAGACCTATGGGTGTTGTTAACAAGGGTTTCCTTAGCAGCACACAACCCCAAAGGCACCCCAGGCTGCTCATGGACATCTCCTTCCCCATTCCCAAAAGGTACCAGGACTCGCAGTGGTCTGGTCAGAGGAAGAGAGAGACCAGAAGAGGCAGAAAAGGGATGGAAAGGTTGTGCCTGGTTGCCAAGCCAGGATGCAAAGACATCCCAGCTGCACGGTTTTCACTTCGTGTTGTACTCTCCCCACTCCTCCTGATCCTGTACACACCACGGTGGCTGCTCGCCATGCCTTTGCTGCTTCCTTCGTCCCGGCCACTTTGCTTGCAGCTTCCTAAGATGTCTGTGACTGATGGATACTGCCCGAGCTGAAGCGGAGCCTCTGACCTGCTCCCTTCAAGCACTCTGCGTGGCCTGCTTTGAAGTGAATTACGGATAAATGCAACAACCCCTCTGGGAAATTACTCATCTGTGACCTCGAGCTCCCCTCCAACTTGTATGAAGTCCTTCTACTGATCCTAGAGACACGGCAGCACAGTCCTGAGCAGCTCCCCTTCCCATGGCTTCATGACCCAAACTGGCCCGGACCTTTGTGAACCAGCAGTAGACCCAGCCTGGCACACGGGGGTCTGCACAGTGGGGAGGCTGCTCGGCACCAGCGCTGCCCAGGAGGACATGGTGCTCAGATCCCATGGGAATTTGCATCCTCCCCACTCCCCAGATAAGCGCTGCACCCCTCAGGGAAGCACKGGGCCACCCAGGGCCAGGCACTTGTCCTGGAGGGGCACAGTCATCCTCAGCAGTCACAGCCCAAGGGTCCAGCGACAGACACCTACATGCACCAGGGAAGGACATTTCTATTTCCAACCTTTTTCTTCTCTCCTCTCACCCAGTAATTATCCCATTTCTGCATCAAAATAGAGTCTATTAAAATCTCAGCTTCTTTCCCAAACAATAGATTAATGTAATCCTCTTACGACACAGAGCTGGCCATGCCTGTTGCAGTCAATGATTGCAAACTTTCAAGCCTGGAGTCAAATTTTAACTTTTCATGTCAAAACTCTGAACAGCACAATCATCAGATAGACAGGGATGTTGGATTTACTCAGGATAAGGCTTTCCGTTTAAATTAAGCCGAAAGATTTCCCCCAGGTTATAGCAATTTAATTAAAACAAAGTAAAAACAAACCTCTAAAACTTCCAAAATGCTAGTTGTAAAATTAAAACCTCTAGGACTGCCAAACACAATACAGAACCCAAATAACACCCAAGGGAAAACAAATACTTCAACTTATTTCAGTAAAATGAAAAGACTGACAAACGAGATCACGTCGTATCCTTCACAATATAAGCAAAAATATTTAAAGCCCCCATCGGGCAGAACAAGTACACAGATGGTCAATGCTACCAAAATGAGAAGTTGCATATCAAGACTCCTCACCTGAGATGATCTCCACTGCCATACACCTCCGAGCCATTGCTTTCCCTGCTCAGATCCTCACCATATAGTTAGTCAAAGACCTCAAATCAAAGGGCTGCTTAGAGGTCAGACATCAGCTCTTCAAGCCCTGGAACCTCAGTGATATCTGCAGTCCCCAGCAGAGCAGGGAAGTTGGTGGGATTAGCTGTGGCCTCATGGGGCAGCTGCACACAGGCTCCTGGGAAGTCCCCCATCTTCCAGCATGAGCCGCTGCACTGCGGGTCAGTCTGCACAAGTTCTGAGGAACCTCACTGCTTCCAGACCTCTCTTCACACGCTCATGTTATGCTCATGCTGTGAACACATGGTCCAAGCCCAACACTGCAACCTTGTATGGTGTGACCAAGGTTTCTACTGCTGGGGAAAAATGAGGAAAAGGAGGAGAGGGACCCTGCCGGCATCCCACATGCTCTGCCCACATCAGCTCTTCCCAGCTGATGCCCTATTCCTACCTTTACCTTACTGCTGCTGCCATCAGTGGATGCTGCCATGCTACTAGCAGAGGGAAAGGAAACCCTGGGGAGGTGTCTGGGCAGTCACTCACCTGGGAACAGAAATTGTAACCTTTGGAACAGAAAACTTAAAACACCATCAGCAGAAACGTGCCATGTGGCCCTGGGATGAGTCAGCTGAGCTGGTCTGGTACAAAGCAAAAAACAGCCCAGTCCACCCACACTCCATCAGTACTCAGTAATGGAGCGAGCTGACTCATCCCAGGGCCATGCAACCGCTGGACCCGACACGAGGGTGGTGGAGGGAGGTGGCCCGGTCCAGGGGCATGGGGGTCCAAACCTTTCCCCAGCACCCACCAGACGATGTGCAATGTGAAGCTGTGCCCTGAAGAGCTGTGGGGGGACACCACGCCAGCCCTTGCAAAGTGTCCTAGGATCCTTCCAGAGCCTGGACCACACAAGGAAAGGCAGCATAACTACTGCATATCCAGGACAGCTGGATAATGAAGCACATTAAAAACCCCAAACATTTAAGTCCTAATTGGCCACAGCGTTCAGCCAAGGGTGTTTCTGCCAAACAGTCAGGGTCAAGGATCCAGTGGATTTCTACCATAATTCAACATCCTCCCTCAAAGAGACTGTAAAGCAACACCATTTACGAACAACCCCACTGGTGTCTGTCAAGCTGCGCTTCAACACAGGGGTAGCACAGGGGGAAGACAGCAAGCAGAGCATGCTGCCTGCAGCATGGAGGAAGGAGGTCCAGTACCACAGCCACACTTCACAGCAGCAAAGTCCCCCGAACCCCCAGCCCCACGACACCAACATGGTAAGAAAAATAACTCACAGCAAGTGCTCTGCACAGCCACTGCTGGGAAACAACCAACAGGCAGGAAATATACCTTTTGCTTAAAAGATAAAGCAATTTGGAAATTGAAACTTCTCCATCAGTTACCAGCCACCGTGGGAGAGGAGATGGTGGGGCACAAGGCACTGAGGTCAACAGTTCCTCATGTCAAATACCTAAAAACCAGTGTCATAAAGGTGTCTGACAGAACAGGCTACTTAGTACATCTCCCGTGTATACTACTGCTGCGCATCAATGTATACACACACAGGTTGTCTTAAGCTAAAACGCCAAGCAGCCCTCAAAGCAGCACATTCCTTAACACTCCAAAGAGGGCAAAAAAGCTTGAAATACACCACGGGGAAGTTTGTTCATCACATTTCTGTGAACCTTATCTCAGCCATGATGTGCACCTCTGCATGAGCAGAGATGCCACCAGCACCGTCACACCTCAGCCACATTTCTCAGCGCATGGGGCTGGACACAGCAGCATGTTACCTGCGGGGTCGAGCAGCTTCACCTTCCCATCCAGCAACTGGCGGTGGCCAGGAAGCCTCTGCTGGCACCTCTGGCAGGTCCGCGAGCTGCACCACAGCCTCCCAAACACTGACAAGCCCCAACTGATGCGTCTGCTTCACCCTGGGCAGGACCGCAGGATCTCTCATCACCTGATGCTTGCAAAAGCAATAGGTGGGAGTCACAGGGAACATCATGACAGCACAACAGCAAACCTGAGCTCCCTGCTTCCTTCTCAGGTCCAAGTCCCCCAACCTCAGACGTTGCAGAACTGCAGATGAACTAACTGGGGCAGAGACACGTCCCTTCAGCCACAGGCCCCAGGGAATTGCCTCGGACATCATCATCGCCGGGCTGCCAGAGGCAGGCAGAGCTCAGTGGTGCAGCTCAGTATTGTGCAATCCCCAAATGATAAAATCAGGATATGCCCCCTCCCACAGGCCTGGAGGCAAAATTCAGGGTGCTGCTTTCCCTCCCAGGTGGGGCTCAAGAAACTCTCTTAGGCTACTTCTCTGCTGCACAGTTATCCCAGGCCCCAGCAGCTCCCCACCTGTGTAACAGGCTGCCCCTGCTTTGGGGGCACAGGAGAGGTTTTCCCAGCTGTGACACCTCATCAGAAAAAGAGAGATAACAAAAAAAAGAAAGAAAAAAAGGAAGACTGTGTCTTACCCCATGCTGTCCCTGTGCTGGATGCCTCTGCTTTGGTCCCCAGCTCGCTGGCAGGAGCGCTCTGCACTCTGAACCAACCCTTTTGTCACACCATGGTTGCATCTGCTGTCAGACCCTCAAACCCACCTCAGCTTCCACTTCCAGCGGAAGAAGCAAGCGCCTCTGTGAGCCCCCAACCTGCTATCCACAAATGTGCCAGCTGGTGCACAGGGAAAACCCCTCACTCCCAAAGTGCCCAAAAGAAATTCTGGAAAAAGAAGTCACGACTCCACCAAAACCAGGAGCCCTCACCATTCTCTTCAGTCTTCCTAAAGCACCTGGAGTCTGACCAGGGCAGCCCTTTGCCAACACAAAAAAAGCAAAAACAGAACCTGGGTAGACACAGTTTAAAAGTTAAAAAGTTGATGGGTTTCCCTATCGCAGCGTGGCCTCACGTGGCTCATCCCCACTGGTCCCACAACAGCTCTGCCCTCGGCTCGAGTCCAGGCAGCATCCCCACAGAACACCTGGCACAGCAGTTTCGGGATGCTCAGTAAACCCTTGGGGTTTCTTTGCATCAGCTGCTGCAGAGCACGGACAGAGCAGGGCCACGCAGCGCAGGCGACCAGCGCCTGCGGTGGCCACAGGCCACCCCGTGTTGCTCTGCAGCATTCAAACTGCAAGAAACAAACTGGTACTTTTTCACTCTAATAGTCCCAGGCTCTGCCCAAGCTGGGTGATGTTTCCAACTCAGATGTGTCTTTCCAGCCATTCATTTTCCAAACAAAGACAAGTTTTTCCTCCATCTGCAGTGAAACACATGCTCCCCTCTGCTACAGGGGCCATGGCAGGACCAGGCATTGCAGTGGTATGCGGCAAGCCAGGCCATGGGCCTCCTTGCTGACTCCACCAAAACATTTGGCCACAAACAGAGTGGGATGAGGCTGAAGAGGTCAAGGGTTGATTTTTTGCTCGGTGCTTGCAGCAGCGTGTCCCACCAGCTGCTGCTGTGAAAGATCTCCCTGCCCGGCTGGGCAGGTTTTGGCGATGCTGCACACAGCCCATGGGGTGACCAGGCAGGAATGCCGCTGAGCAGGGCCATCCTCCTGGTCCCCACACCAGCAGGTTAAAGCAGCAATGATGCACCAGGGAAGGATCCTCTCGCCCTGCAGGAGGGACAGTCACCGAGCCAGCGTGACCCATGTCCTCCCCAGCACGCTGCAAAAGCCTTGGGATCTCTCCTGCCACCCCCAGAGATGCAGAGCAGGCACTCCATATATGCTTTTGGGAAGAAAAAAAATTTTTAAAAAATCAGGTAACATCCTTACACACATCCAGGAAAACACATTTTAAAAGGTCACTCTGCATCTAGTGCATGGAGCAGGAAAAATTTAAAACAAGCAGTGAAGGTGGGAAGTACCAGAGAACATCAAAATAGGCCACGTTTTCACTGCACACGTCTGCTGGCAGGCCAATATTGGCCAAGATACATGGAGATGCGAGCTGCGGTCAGAGCAGCCAGACCTGTGAAAGCCTCATGGATGAATGCACTCGTAACAGCACAAGAAGCCCCACAGGGCTCAGGAATAAGATTAACTGATAATAGGCAGCTCTGGCAATTTGAGCAGCTTTCATGTTACAGTCACTTCATCAACCCAGAGGACTGCAGTGTCGATGTCTGTACCAAGCATCACCAGTGGGGCTGATCTGCCACATCGGGTACCACTGCTTGTGAGATCTGGTCATGGCCCAAATCTCTCCGAATCACCTGGAGAAGTGGGCAGCGAGTTCAGCCCTGGAGCAGGATAAGGGATGGGGCTCTTCTGGCCCCGGACTAGGTCCTGGCATCCCAAGAGCCCAGCCACAAGACCACACAGAGATGCTGAGAACTAAGACCTTTTCAAGGCACCAAGATGCAAACAAAGGTAGATAACATGGAAATAAAAAAGTTAAAAATAAATAAAACAAAGATGCAAACCATCTTCTTCATCAACAGACAGGCCTCATGCAGAACTACAGCTTCAGGAGCCAAGCTCTGCAAGTCTAGGCTTAATACACCTTATTCCAGCCTCCCAAGTCTGAAGATGACCCAGCCACCCTCAACACCCTCTTCTCAGGTAAGCTGCATCCCATGGCTGAACTCTGTCTGATTTGTAGATGTGTCTTTGTTATCTGCCTACTATTTGCAGAGGAACAGAAGGGAGATTATACCATATTAAGGTACACCCCAGGCACTAGCTTCAAGTCTTTGATTTACTCTTTTACAGGTCACTGTCTCTGTAAATGTATATCAAAGGCAATTGCCAGCACAGTCAACAGCTGCACTAGTGGTTGAGCATGAAAAATGAACAAGTCTTTCCTCCCAAATTACTCCTGTCTTGCAGAGAGGGCTGTGAGGACAGAAAGCAGGGGAGAGGAAGGATAAAAGGGTCAGAGCAAGCAAGGACACGCAGCAGAAAGCAACGTAAAAGTCAATTCAGCAAAACTAGGATGGTACAGTGTGAGCTGGGCCAGCGCAGCCCTCTCCCTCCCCTGCCCCAGCACAGCTGGGCTCTGCCCAGGGAGCAGCGCAGGCAGCATCAGGCTCAGCAACGCACCAGCTGATTTTCAAAAGGCCTTTTATAAAAAAAACTATCCAAAACGACAGTCAGCAACCCTGAAACTCTTAAGAAAATGGGGCAAGCAGGGATTTTTGCAGATGGAAAGAAAAGAAATCAAAGGCAGAAGCAACCTGCTGGAACAGGGTTGCTGGTAGAAGTCCTGCAACACATTTCAATTCCCACACAGTTTATTTCACATTGCACAGACCCCAGCTGATGTGACCCGAGTACACACAGGACAGAGAGGAACCTGCCTTCCCTGGCACACAACAGATGTGGCATTACAGCAAAGGACAGGGAGAAGCAGAGGAGCAACGCAGCCCTTTGCCACTGCAGCTCCCCTCCAAAGGCTCTGACTGTGCCAGCTCCAGCCACTCTAAAGGGTAAAGCCTCTGGGGTAGCATTAGGGTTGTGTAAGAGATCAATAGCAAATGCACGGAGTCTGAATGTGCTCCCTCAGCAGCTTGCTGGATTAAAGATTTAATGCAATGTGTCCCTCTGGAAGAAATTACACAGGCTATTAAGAAAGATGCACCTCTCATCTGATGAAATCCAGCAATCATTGCAGCAATACGTGCAAACTAAATAGGCTCTGTAGAGCAAAGGGAAAGCTGCAGTTGCTCTCGTGAGCCCTTTCTGGATAGAGGAACCAATGGGTAAAGCAGCAGCTCTATTAGCAGTAAAGCAAATGTGCAGACACAGCCGTACCATGCCTGCAGAGAGCGAGACAACCCCTGCTTCCGAGCGAAGAAGTAAAACAACGCTTGGCAGCAATCACTCACTGTTTCCCGCTGGCATCCAGGGGCTCGTGAGGCTGCCAGAGCAGGGCAAACAGCCCCGGGCCGGGAGCAGCAGGGGACCTTCAACACCTCATGGGGTCTTGATTTCCAGAAAAGAGCGAGGGAGGTGCCAGTCCCCCCCGTGGTGGCAGCACCTTGGCACTTTCGGAATCCAAAGTATTAGCTAGTGCTTCTCCTGATACACAAGCAGGAATTAACCCCGGCTCCCTCACCCAGGGCCAACAGGACCAGACGAGCACAGGCTGTCACAGCAACAGGAACACCATATGCTAAAGCATCTTATTACTTTGGGGGGATAACCACAGTTTAATGCAGCATTATTCAGGGTGTAGCAAGTGCCTCTTTCTAAGCAGCAGTGTTGTGCTGCAGACAGCAGCACTGGCTACATTAAATTCAGCTCCAACATCCCCTCAGAGTGTTCAGCAGCTTCACCACAATGGCGCCTGATCAGTAAAACATCAGACTTGACCAAAGGAAACAGATGCAGGAAAAAAGCTCGCGTAGCAGAGCTCGGATTAGTATCCACAGAGCCCTTTTGTATAGCAAAACCATCCACACAGCAAGATGCACCTGGAGATAATATTCCCAGGGAACCTGAGCTGAGACCCCTGAACTCATTCAGCATGGACCACAGATATACGGGAAGTTCCGAAGTCCTGAGTGTGACCCACAGCATTAGCCACGAAAGGGCAACCACTGTATGCCTGGCACTACTGTGCTGCTCTCTGGACTCACAGCTGCCAATTCCCACTCCTTTCTGAGGGAAGCCGTTGGTTCGGACGCCGTGCCAGGCTCCACGCCGCAGAGATCCAGGCATCTTCACAAACACACAGGGCAGGCAACTGGCTCTCCCATCCTCCCTCTGGCAAGCGTGGACACATATGGGATAACACCCTGTTGCAGTGAACCTCTTTGGTGGGGTTTGCTTCCCACATGCTGCATGCACCTTGAAGAAAGCTGCTTGAAGCAACTCCCACCACCACCTTCACTGCCGTGGTGCTTTGCTCCCTGGAAAGGTCATTCAACAGTCTCAGCCTGGCTCTGGGAACATCCCGTGCAGCCAAGCGCTATTCTGTGGTGTCGGTCCCCGTGGTCTGCTACAGGGCTGGGCTCAATTCCATAAACAAGCCCAGCAGCCTGGCATGTGCATTATAAAGTACATGCAATTGTGCATTAAATCAGAAAAAAGTTTCCATGACAGTCCTGCGTGCTGATCTACAACCAGGTGTTGCACCAGCTGCTTCATGGACCGTCCTTCACTCATTTTTCCCCCCCGCTGCTCCGCTCCAGATCTTCCCAGCTTCCCATTGCAGGGTGAAGCTGAGCCGCCCACATACTCTCCCAACCTTTCCTCACCCCCTTTAAACCCGTCATGGCTCAGGAGCTTGTGTAGAAGCTCCTGCAGGACCCAGCTGAAGGTGGACTTACAGAAGGAAATAAAAGCTAAAATTCACAGTTGCTCTGATCAAACCAAGGATGCCCACAGATTTCCAAACTCCAATGGCGAGAAAAGTTGGACAAGTTGGAAAACAGAGATGCCTGTGGACTGCCTGAGAGGACGACTTGGTTTGAAACGCCAACTCTTGCAGTCCGTGCAGGAGACATGGGCAGACTGCACAGCACTGCACTTGAGCTGGACCTTTTGGGGAGCAGGGTGACAGCAGTTGCTTAACATCCCCTGGTTTCCCCACCCAGCACCTGCAAAGCTCACAGGGGGCTGCTGCAGACAGAGAACCCCTTAGCTCCTGTGTTTTTCTGCTACGAGCACCAGCCATGGTTCCAGCAGAGAAACACCCTCTCCAAAGCCACGGTGCCTGCCCCACCATGCAGCATTCTGTCCACGCGCCCTGTGAAAACAGCTGATTTTGGGGGTGAGCTTCAGCAGCCGGGTCACTGCAGCCCGGCAAGCCAGCACCAGCAGCCGCACGCTTCTGCTCTGCCCACAGTATTTATTAGCTAAACATGTCAGCTTTGAATGCTGGCACTTTTTGGCAGCTCCCTTCAGTCTAGGAGTGAGTGCACAGACAGATCCCACGGCTCAGCTGGTGAACAGCTATTTGCAGGTTATTAATGAAATCATTTACTGTTTATTGCTATGATTCTGCCAAAACACAAGCAAAAAGCATTACGGTTGCTACCAGGAAACCTGCCAGTTCACAACAGGTCAGGGAAACAAAAGTTTGAGGTATTGCCTTCTAAAGAGAGGGTTTACAGGACCCCGTCAGTGGCCCAGGCTCCTCCTGGCACAGCTGCGCCCGTCACGGGTATGAAGGTGTCCAGGACAAATGCTGCCTCCTCCTGCCAAAACCCTGTATGCAGAGGAACACACAGCAGCAAAACCACTCTGCATAAGCACTCTCCTGAGGAATGTGCATTTACTCCAGGCGCCTTATGGCAGAGCTGCAGCTGGTCCAGCAAGGCTGTGAGTTGCACCCCCACCTTCCCACAACTGCAGTGAGGGGCCAAACATCCGAGTAAACCCACAGTGATGCAGCTTGGGTCCAAAAGCACCAACTGCAGTCTGACATACCCGCGCTGCTGCTGCTGACAGCCTCTTAACCCTGTTTCCTCACAAAACACCATAGGGAAAGCAGAGGAGCACGTAAAGGAAAGAAACTGCCAACCTGCCCTTACTTTGCTGTTAAACAGGGAATCTGCTTTCACCAGCACATCAAGAGCCCATGGAGATCAAGGAAATACATTCCTTTATACACTCTCCAGGGCACATAGCTATTTGCAACCTGAAAAATAGTTGCTGTCACTGCACATCTGAGGAATTATCCTGAGCACAACAGCGTGGCTTTAAAGGAACAAGTACTACCCAAACTGCAGCTTGTGGCACGCTCCCTCCAAAGTGGCCCCAGATGGGCCAGCGAGCGGGATGCAGGCACGGCTGCAGGGACGGCCAGCAGCATCCCACCCACAGAGACAGAGGCCAAGGATCCCGCAAGCCCCAGCACTATCACCAGATCTCTGCAGATCTACTGCTGGCAGCCCGTCTCCAGTGGACTCCAGACCCCTGCGGCCAAGGCCCTCTGTGCAAGCCCTGGCCAAGGCGGAGGTGCCCACCCTGAACAGGGAGGCTGAGCAATGGTGTGGCTGACACGGGGCCTCGGGGACATCAGCCACAGGGACTTCCAGGGAGGAAGAACAGCAGCACAAGCTGAAAACATGACACTGAAGACCACGAGGCCAGAATTTGGTTTCCTGCTTAAGCGGAGTGAAAACAAGGAAAGGACCAGAGCAGCTCACAGAAATGCATCATGATGTGCTCCCCGACAGGCACCTGCACAGCAGATGTGCCCAGTCCAGGGTGAGCGCTGCGGCAGGGGCTCCCTGGAGAAGGGCCAGCACCCGTCCCCCAGCCGGGCACCCTGGGCCAGCAGGCGCCCGGCTTGCCTGCAGAGTTGGGAACAGACATTACCCTCCCTCCCCATACTCACTGAATAATTAATCCTCCAGAAATTAGTCAAGTCTTTAACTGAGCCAGCTCAGCAAATGAAGTGAGGAATTTCTAGGTCAGAACTACAAGGAGGGCTGGGGGGAGGGGGGGGGCAGGGAGGAAAAAGAGCCTTAGGGCTCTGTCTCCTGTTCATTTCCAAGGGATTAGCACCCTGCTCTGCCGTGCCCAGCCAGGGCCAGCACCTCTGAAGCAAGAGCTTGGATGAGAATCACACCTTGCTGTGGTGTCAGCCCTCATCAGGATGACACCACAGCTGCCTTCTGACATCATCAAAGAGCAAATTTTTGTGCAAAGCATCTCTCCCCATCTCACACAGTTCATTTTCCAAAGCAGAGAGGAAAGCACCTTATGACAGTTATATTGGTTATATCCGTCCCGCTTCAATGCCTTTGATGTCTTAACTGCCACCTTCTGCAGAGGGTTTTTTTCCCCTCTTCCCAAAACTGTAACCCAGGGATGAAGCATGCAGGAAAAGCCCCAGGAGCGTCACATTTCACAGCACCAGCAAGCAAGACCAGCCCTCCGTGAAGCCCCTCTCAGCCCACTCATGCAGTACCGTCTATCGCCATGCCCGACAGCGCAAGGGGCAGGCAGGTTTCCAGCCGCGGTGCCCTGCCAAGAGACAGCAGCAGCTAGTGCCAGGCGCTGGGTGACAGATGCTCCCTTTGGCAAAAGGTGTATCTGATGCTCGAAAAGCACTAGGTCTGTCCTCCCCAGAAGACCACCCTTGTAAAATTGAACAAGTAATTATTTAAGAAGATGGATCTTCCCTGAGATAGATATAGGTATTCGGCCACCCAAAAAGATCTGGAACTGTGGGAGGAGCACAGAGAGCTGGAGTGCAAGGAGGGTACCGCCGGTCAGGACAGGGTGGGAGGGTCGAGCAGCACAGGTGCGGGGGTACCAGCAGCGCACCCCGCTCCTGCGGGTGCCGGAGCCATGCAGAGCCAGGCGAGCAGCGGTGCCGCACTGCCCTCTCGCGTCCCCCGCCCCACACACCGCGGGGACCCGGCCCGGTCCTGCAGGGACCCACCCCGTAGCAGCCCCAGTCTCCTGCTCCCGCTCTTCCCCGCCGTGCTGCCCTCCTCTCCTCCCACCCGCATCTGGGAAGCAGGGGGGCTGCCTGGGGGATCAGAGACAGGGTCAGTGCTTGCAGCTTCCCACCTCTCAGTGAAAGCATTCAGCCAGAAATTCCAGCGTGGGAACATGGAAGAGGGGGCAGAGGACTCTAGTGACGGCTGCCAGACACCCCCGGCCGACCCCACACAGCCAGGATGTGCAGGAATTAAACACAGAGGGACCAGACTCCTGCCAAGAGCCTGGGGTGGAGGGACCCCATAGAAACCTGTTCTCCCCTTTGCTCGCACAAGTTAAAACGACCCTGACCACCATTACTGCAACCCTCTGGGCAACAGGTACAGCCCGGAGGAGGTGTTCACAAGCAGACCCGAAGAGGGAGGGTGGCAGGAACCGGGCACAGGAAAGAGCCCGTGCTGCACCCACCTCCTACTCCACTGCTTTGTGCAACCTCTTCTTGTAACAAAGACTGCATCCTCCACAGGTAGCCTCCTCGGAAGCTCTCCCTAACATCACACCACCTTATTTCTTCCTTCAGTTTAACCTGCTAGGCACCCTGCAGTCCATACTTGCATTTGGAAAACGGACTGCATGCAGTTACTGCATCCACCACCGAGCTCCCATCCCAGTTCTGGCACGTTCAGCTTGTCCCTTCACTACTCACAGGTTGTTTTTTCCAACTTCTTCTGCACTTTAAGACAGACATGGACAAATGGAGCCCAGAGGAGGGCAGGGAGTTAGGGAGCAGCAGTGCAGAGGGTTGGTCCTTCTACCTGGTGGGCTACACACCCCTTGAGGGGCTCCATCCCTCTGTCCCATGGCAAAAGCACCAAAGCCTTGCTGGAGTGGAGATATCCAGCACCCCTTTCTCTCACCCACGTGGCTGAAGTGCACATGGCAAAGGCTGAGGTTAGTGCATCTCCATCTGACCAGGACCATGTGCCCTTTGGACGAAGGCCCTCCCCGCTCTGAGAAGGTGGACACCCGGGAGGCAGCTCCCTGCAGGAGCAAGGGGACCATCGGGGACAGGCAGGCAGCAGGACTGGACCTGACACAATAGCTCTGAGCCACACCGGTGCTGCCTAGCTCGTAGGGGTGCTGGGCACCCGGAGCAGCCCGAGGCAGCAGCAAGGCAGCGGGGGGGCATGGCAAGCACACCTTGCCTGTCCCCCAACACGAGGTGGGGGCGGCCGCAAACAATCCCAGCATTGAGAGGCCGCTCACCCCAGCCCATCTGCAGCTCCACGAACCTGTGGCGGACAAAGACAACGTTAGCCAATGCAAGCCCTGCCAAGGCAGGGGAGACAAACCGGCCTTTGTATCTGCAAAGGCAAAGTTAGCTTTGGGGAAAAGACTAGATAGCTCAACGACTGGAGTCTGTGCTTTGGCTGCTTTTCACTTGGAAGTTTCTAATCCCCGTGCAGATGACAGCAGAAGTCTCCAACGCTCACTTTCTCTTGCCTGCCCCACGTGAGACGAGCTGGGGGTCCCACTGCAGATGCTCCCTTGTGCAAGGACCTTCAGCACATAGCACTGGTCCACGAACGCACACTCATAGCAACAGGAAGACTGAGCCAAGAGGAGTTTGACCCATCCCAGCTTAAATCCATTTATCACCCGTGTTTTTCTTTTGCCCCCAGATCAGCTCTGCTGATCTGGGGGCTCAAAAGCATCCCTCCTCAGGGGTAAGCCAAGCAGCGTCCGCACTTCTGCCCTCAGACCTGGCCCATCCTGTCCCTTCCCAGTGCTTGAACTTCACATCCGTGCTGGCAATGATTTCCACATGCAGAAAAACAAATCCCCAAGGACAACAGTTTTCTCCCATTTCCTCCCTTCCCCAGCTCTGAGATGAGAGCAGCCCTCCTCCCTGCAGCAAGCCAGCGGCCGCCTATCCTCTCTCGTGCCCGTGGCACAGACCAGCACATGCGCTGTGCTTACCTCCACAGCCGTGCGATCGCTCTCAGGTGATCTCAGCACAGATCTTAAAGATGGGAAGCATTTAACAGTGGCCACTAACGGCTTCTGCGCAGCCAGGACAGCCCAGCCCAGAACACGCTTCCCAGGGGAACCTCCCTGAAAAGGCAAATCCTCCCCACAACTTAATGGGAAAAACAAGACCAGATATAAAGGGAATCAGGAAGAATTTTTTTCTTTACACAGCACTCACTCTGGAAAGCTGACATAATGGACTGAGATTAAATATACGTATTTAACCACTGCCGCAGTGAAACAGTCAGGTTTGACAGTATGTACCAGGTTTTCACTACTGGTACAAACCCTATCACTCACACCTTCCTTAGTCACAGCTAGTTCACGTTGCATTACTCCAATTAAAAAATAAAACACTTGCCCAGCACTCCCCACAGCTCCCACCACTACACGCAAGTGATGCACCTGGCTGTGGTACCAGTAGGTACTTGTCAGGCTATATGAAAATGGTGAAAGGTGGGGAAAGGCTGCAAGCCCTCAGTCGTGGCATTTACTGCTCATCCATGTGGTGAGGCACAGCCTCTCCCTGTGGGCAGAGGTTTGCTTTGCAATATGAAAAAGAAACAAAGGTATCGTGCACGCTAAATGCTTATGTTGGAGGGCCAGGCATCGGCTCGGCTTCCCCAAACACCAGCACACCTCTTCCCTTCCAACCATTAGTGAATGAAAGACAGGGAGCGTGGCACAGCCCCGACTCACCCTTTGACAAGGTCCATCCCGCCCCTCGCCTCAGGGTCCGCAGCAGCTCCTCCCGGGCTCCTGGCGGCCGAGGCCGAGAGATCGTGCACCGTGATGCAGACCTCCACGCTCCACCATCGCTAGCCACCCTGCACCGCTGGAAGGGAGAGAGAGATGGAAACCCTGCCCATTAGTGAGACAGACGGAGCCCAGCACATCGTCAGCATGTAACCGAGAGGTGAGCGACACCCTGAGCCCTGCAGAGGAGGACAACCACGTGCCCAGAGGAGACATGCTTCCCACCCAAACGGGGTCGAGAACTGCCAAGTGATCTGGTCCAGCACAGTCCCACCCAGTGGCTTCAGCTCGTCCCATCCCTTAGGCCTGAGCAGTGAGCTCAGTTTAAGGGATATCAGCAGCCATGAGCCTGGGCACGTTGGTGTAAGAGCACGCTCACAGTGAGGATGCAAACCTTCCTTCATTTGCTTGGTACCTCTGACATTAAACCGGGATGTGCTGTCCTCTTCCTAGATGATTATCAGTCACTGGATTGATAATGGATTACATTAGCTAATGGATTACATTAATTTCTTATTCAGCAGTAAAAAGTAGATGTGTGAGCAAGAACTAGGGGCTTTTACTTTCATATATCCTCCATTCCCTCTATTTAGCACTAGCAGCCAAAATATATTAGTGCTTCCTCCTGACCTCAGTAAATATGCATGGCTTGGCAAGAACGCTCAATGCGTTTACTCACTGCCATGCTGACATTCATTTATTATTACATGGATGTATTCTCATTAGCCTGCAACCTGGTATGGTAAGAGAGATGAGGTGCCCCATTCAGAAGCCAAGGCAGAAGTATGAACCACTGGGGAACAAGAAACCCTCCACCAGCAGTGGTGAACTGGTGTGGATCGGTCACCATTCAGGAGAAAAAAGGAAAAAAAAAAAAACACCAGCACATATACTGGCTCTGGGCTGGCCTGCCACTCCAGAGAGGAACATGGAAATGGGAAGGAAAAGGAATAAATGGGGTAAGACCATCAGCAGACACTGTCATTGGGTGAAGCCTTTGCTATCCAAGGGGAACAGCTAACACACCGGGACCCGCAGCACACACGAGCCTTGGGGGAGCCACGACCCCCTCCCGCAGCACAGCCCTCAACCCCTCTCGTGGCACGACGCAGGCTACAAGCCCAGTGCCCACCAGGCCTGGGAGGATGCTCGTGGCTGCTGTCCACAGCCATACTGATAGCAAAAACCACGGAGGACAGGGAAGTGCAAAAAGCTATCAAGAGAGAAAGCTTTAGCATAAAGTCTTCCTTCATTAGGGATAATAGAGGAAAAACTCCCCCACTAAAAAGAGGCATCTCAGTGCTTTTTCTGCCATATCACAACATTGCTCCATTTTCATCTGCTTCAGCTCAGAGCACCTTTGCTTTTATCCTCCCAACCCTAATGTGCCTGTCACCAAGCTGCCTGTTGCAGATTTACCCTGTGATAGACAGAAAAAGGTGGCTGCCAGTCTTCAGCATCACTGAAATTCAGACAAATATATCTGCCTGGATTCAGTCTCCACTGTGTAACTGCTGCCTGCTTCAGCATTTATATTCAAGGCAAATTTGTTGGGGGGAAAAACACAGCAAAGAACATTATTTGCAAATCATTATTTTGCTTCACTAGAGCTGGACACTGATGCAAAAGAAATATTTGAACCGCATCCTCAGTCACACCTGTTAATCAGGAAACCTGCTCTCACCAAGCCGGGACTGCACCTCTGAATTTGTATTAATGCTCACAATCAAGTGAGCTGCTTTCCCTTGCTCCTGTTCCAGCTGTGACTGCTAAAGCAGCAGAAAGCATCTGGCCAAAAATTATTTACCCTCAGAAAATCTTGCAAAATCTAGGACAATTGTCAGGTGGAAGCCTGGAAACCCCAGTTTCAGCTAGAAATATTTTTCTGCTTGTAAAGTGGAGACTGCAACCTCAGCCAAGGAGTTAAGGCTCTAATCACTGTGTCTGACATGGAGAAAGATGCCAGGGAAATTTTATTTATGACACAGCTAATGGGGTTTGCCCTTAAGCACTGGACAAATCTTCCAGCTCATTACCCAACGTTAAGAATCACTTGGACAAATTAGGTATTGGGAAGTCAAGCCTGCAGAGCAGCTCTTTGATTTACCTTAAAATGACCTACAAAAGAAAATGTCACACATGCCCCTCCTGGTCATCCTCACAACACAGCAGCACTATGATTAACCTCCAGAACGCAGGACAGGGTTAGGCATTTAATTACAAAACTGTAATTTTCTAAACTAACACCTCTCAGCCAAGGGATGCTCTTCCCTGGTTTGCCCGGAAAGCTGAAGCAAAGCTGGGGCATCCTTGGGCTCACGAGGTACAGGGGAAATTTTTGACAAAGAAGAAAGTCTGGAAGAAAACTTCTGCATACTTGAGTCAAGCAGATTGCAAAGACAATCTAAAACTGAAAATGTAGGCAAAAAGAGTGCAGCAAATGGGATGAGACTACACATGTAACTCCCAGTGCCATTAAGGGCATCCTGACCAGAACCAAAGAGAATATTGTTCATCACTTCTCTCCCAGCTGCTCTGCTCTTCCATCTGTGCTGCTCTTACAGCCAGGGAGGGAGGTTTGTGGTAGGCAGACGACAACACCGAAGGGAACTGGGCACCCCGTGATAGTCCCTTCCCTTACCAGGCTCCTCCAGACAGCGCTTCGTCCAGCCACCAGCTCACCACAAAGAGGAAGGTTTCCCATCATATCACCACCTCTGCCCCATGCACCAGCTACAGCAGACACACAGGACCTGGGCTGCTGAGCTGTTACAGCCCCATTCGATCTCCTTCCCACCTCAGGCAACAAATGAGGAGCAAAAGGCGAGGAAGAGCCAATGCAGCTGGAGATGTTTCTTAAACGGTGGCAGCCAAAGGAACCAGCTTCATCTGGTGTTTCAGGAATGAAGATCATAATATGGCTGAGGGTGGCAGGGACCTCTGGAGATCACCCAGTCCAACCCCCTGCTCAAGCAGGGCCAGCTACAGCAGGCTGCCAGGTCAGTGTCTGCTCGAGTTTTGAGTATCTCCAAGGCTGGAGACTCCTCAACCTCTCTGGGCAGCCTAGTCCAGTAAAAGAGCATTTCTGGTGTTTAAGTGCGATTCCCTGGGTCTCAGTTTGTGCGCGTTACCTCTGTCCTGTCACTGGCACCCCGAGAAGAGCCCGTCTGAGGGCAAACCCCCTCGTACTGCCACACACACAGTAACACAGCCGTACAGGGCTCACTGCTATGGTGCGAGGAGCTGACACCATACCTATGTATCAGGCTTCTGCGGGTGCTGAACACTTCAAAACCCATGTATGGCTGTGGATAGGGAACTGTAGTGCCCAGGGGCTGGAAGGAGAGGTTCCTGGCCCTTCTCCCCAGTCCATGCAAAGCCAGGTTTTACCGCAGCAACGCATCTCCTCCACTGCCAGGACAATGCAATTGAAATTCTCACTGAAGGGAAAGAAAATGCTCTTTTGCCTTTTATGGCCAGACCCAGAAGGAGCTTGTGGTGGGATGCTGCTTCTTGTTTTGCTAAGAACGTGTTTCAGCACCTCCGGCTGTGGGTTTGCTCTCAGGAACTCGTCCAGGCACAGCCTGGTGAGCAGCCACGGTCCCCGGGGCCAAGAGATAACCCTCCTCCTCGAGCTGGAGAAGGGTGCATCCAGGGAGCTATGAGCCCTCACACTTCTGAATCCTGAGCACCTCTGGCTTTTCCCCTCTGCAGCGAGGGTGCTTGAGCACAAACAGACCTTGGAAAAGGCTCCTTTCTGCTGCCAGTGCACTGCCACTGCAGGAAGGAGCCAAACAGCAGTGAAACCCCAGTGCGACAAAACCTGGGTTACTCTTTCCACTTTCCCAATGCTGCTACAGGACCCAGGGAATCATTTGATCAGACAAGGTAAAACGCTCCAGATGCACACAGGAACAAAAGGATGCTTGTTGCAGGTTTGGTCCTGTGGTCTTGCAGCAGCTGCTTCCCAGAAGGGGATTTATTTCATACACCAGGATATTAGCACCGATGGCCAGAGATACAAACTGACCCAGCAGCCCACACAGAACCCCTTACAGAAACATTCACACTTGTCTTCTCTCAAAAGAGAGTTTAGCTCATACAGTTTCAAGTCATTACATTTTTAGCCAAATCTTGTGCAATATTTGCAGAGTGAGGATCATTGGCCTGGCAACCACTGATTTTTACATTAATGATTTTGACTTCTTTGCATAAAATGGTCACAGCCAAGAAGAGTGCGGAAATAAACAGCTTCAGGAGGTTCCTTCAAAGAAAAGGAAAGAAAATCCCCTTTTGCCAAGAACAAATACAGACCATTCAGGAATTCCTGGGAGCTTGGGTTGGTTTTGTCTGTCTGCTCTTGCTTTTAATTCATAGTCACTGAAAGAGTTTTGTGCCCTTAACTATTGAATTTGCCACCAAATCAGCACCTTAATGAGAAGGA
This sequence comes from Phoebastria nigripes, assembly GCA_035582835.1. NCBI lineage: Eukaryota > Metazoa > Chordata > Aves > Procellariiformes > Diomedeidae > Phoebastria > Phoebastria nigripes. The sequence continues at coordinate 35,312 of JAYKAV010002954.1, forward strand.
AGCAAGAGTTACACATTCACTGCTCCGGCATTTGCACGCCAACACACAAACAGGAGGAGGAAGAAACAGCTATGCCAACCTCTGCAGCCAGCCTGCCCCAGACCAGCTGGCAGGAGCTGGCACGGGGCAGGACTTTCCATCCCCAGCAGTACGCTGGCCAAGCTCTCCCCACTCCCCCCTCAGCCACCCCTTTGCTGGTGCAAGCACATGGATGCCATGTAAGAAGGGAAAGCTTCACGCCACATCAGGCACGAGGGGAAACCCCGTCCCCCATGCTAACAGAGCCAGGGGAGCAGCCCCATGTCCCTGGGCAGGGACAGTGCTGATGTCCCACGCACTGCACAGCCCTGCAGCCCTTGAAAGGGCTGCCCAAGCTGCCACATCCCCTCACCCTTTCCAATAGCAGGCAGCTGGGAAAGACAAAGATGAAAGCAAAATAAGGAGAAACTTTCAGGTGAGCACCTCACATGGATTGAGAGCAGTGCCATAAACTCTTACCATAGCCACAGGCCAGCTCGAGGTGGGGATCTGGCAGATGAGGACTGCTGCCAGTTATAAAGTCTCCCCCAGCTCAGAGAAGGAGCAGAGATGCACTTGTCCATAGGGAGGGATACAGACAACTACTCATGGGACCGTACAACACAACATCCCCCTTAATACCCACAGCAGAAAGGCAAGACATCAGCCAGACAGCAATGCACCCACACCCTTTAAAGAGCTTTTTCCCCCCTTAGGCTGGGCTTTGCTCCCCAGGGTAAGATCAAAGGGTGCTTTTGTTTGAGAAAGCTGCTTGTCCGCTATGGGTTACACTCACCAAGAGCGGAGCAAGCAGCACTGGACCCAGCAGGACCTGCTGTGCCAGCACAGGGGATCGCGAGCCAGGGTCCAAGAAGAGGAATTAACCCCACGTCCCTCAGAGGCAAAGGCATTTGGGGGAGCTCAGAGGCAGGAGCCTATAGCCAGGGTCTGCAGCAGGCAAAGGCTGCCTGCCGCCCTCCAGCCCTGCCATGGCGGGGAGGACACAGCCCTGCTCTTCTCCAGTCTCCTCTCCACGCTGTTGCCCAGCAGGAGCTGGGCTTGCCACAAAGGCCATGCAAAACACTCACTCTATTAGGATTGGCAAGCACTCAGGAACAAGCTACTCCCTTCCCTGCCAACTCAATGGGATGGGAGGAAACTCATTAAAAGCAAGATACAGTCGGTCCCCGCGCAGGGCAGGGAAGGAGTGGGCCATCCCAGGCACCCAGCAGCCTGCTAGGATGGGGAGCTGTGCTGCCGGCCGCACCCCGGGCAGATGCAGGGAGGCTGGGCTGCATCACCACCTCCCCAAAATAGCAGCAGCTCTTCCATTTTGTTCCTAGCCAGCAATCATGCCCACCTCCCCCTCGCAAAGGCAGACAGCCCTCTGCTTTCAACCACTGGCTCCAGAGGCTGCAGACCTCAGCTGGAGGTCTGCAGGGGGACCGAACCATGGAAGAGCAGGGACCGCGCCACGCTGCAACAGTCACGAACTGTATGAAAGAGCCTTTGCATGCTGTTTTGTGCACAAACACGAATTCTCTCTGTCCACTGCCTAGCCATGGCCCTGGCAACAGCCCTGTCCCCAGCATCACGGCAGGACACAGCCCCTGTGCTCGGTCACAGCTGCTGCAAGGGGCATCTGCCCATCATTACGGCATCTGGCACCACAGACCTGCCCACATCCTGGGGTGTACTTGAAATCGGGTTCTTTTCCCACAGAAACAGAAGAGACACCACAGACATGGAGATAACTACAACCTCAAGGAAAGCAAGCACCGTAACTCACACAACCCCAAACAAGGCACCTGGGAAGCTGCATGTCCCAGGGCAGAGCATGGCTCATCGACAGAGCATGTGGTCCTGGCAGAGCTGGCTGAGCTATCTGCCCAACAAGCACAAACCCAGGTGCAACCACATCCCCCTTCACCGGCATGACCAGGAGAAGAACACGCCTTGGTTTTCAGTTTGGTCTCTTTTTGGTGAAAAGGGGCATCTCAGTGGCAGGCAGTGATTTCTGGCCAGAGAAATGGCAGAAATTTCTGGCACAAATGAGCCACACACAAACGCCCATCACCGCGACACACTGCAGCAGAGCCTGGCAATTCACCAGCAACACCCCGGCACCCCAAGGGGCACATGGCAAAGGAGCAAAAGAAACAGGGCTACGTACTCATTCTGCACCGGGGGACCCGCAGGCCACCGAGCGAGGCTGCAGCAGAGCTGGGAAGCGCAAGCTCCGTCCAAGTCGGTCGCACAGAGGAAGGAATGGCCCGATGGAGGGACGCACAAGCCACCTCAGCCCCCCTTTCTCATCACCACCAGCACCACATCAGCGACGATTTAATTCCCCGATCCAAGAAAACAGAAAAATCAGGAAGCTCTCCCCCCACCCAAGGCAAATGGCTGCTAACAGAAGCAGTCTGGCGCAGCTGTGCACCCCCAGCATACAGAGCCTGGCTCCATGCAAGACTCCAGCATGTCAGCAAGCAAATCCTCTTTGCCTATGGGCAAGGGAACTGTAGGAAGGAGAAAAAAAAGCATCAAGAAACTCTTTGTCTACAAACATCCCAGCCGGGCGCACGTGCAGCATGCGCTTCCTGACGAGGGCAGAGGGGGAGCCTGAACTTCAGAGACACCATTTCCGCCTGCAGCTCAATCCGCTCACTTATTGTCTTCTAAAAATAAAAGTAAACACTGAAGAAGAGCTCTTTGTTTTTATTTCTGCTGTGTCAGAGAGATTTCTCTGGTAGGAACAAGTTGTGGGACCTCTTCCCAAACCTCTGGGAGCTTCCCCTGAGACCAGAGCAGTCCTGAAGAAGCAATGGGTGTCCCAGGGACCGGCAGGCAAGGAGGGCTGCCCTCTCTTCCCTCCACCCCGCAGCTGCTGATGGTGCCGATGGTGAGGATTACCTGCCCTGGGTTCCCACCCGTGCCAGGCTAACGTCCTTTCCCCTCTGCTGCAGGTCAGAGAAGAGGCCCATTGCCCAAAGCACAGGAAACTTCGGTCTAAGCCACATCACTCCCCTTTAACGAAGCACCAAAGCATGACGAAAGCCAGGGCAGTGGCCTTTTTAGCACATAAAATACATATTAAAAAAGTAAGATTGAGATATGCATATGTATCTCCCTCACTTTTTTTGCTTCCAAATCTTGCTTCCTGACAAGCCCAGCAGCAGGCAGTGTTAGCTGGCCGATGAGGCCAAGCTTGAGCCCCAAATGGCCCACACAGCCAATGGGGCCGTAATCACTGATTAAAAGCAAGCACAAACTTCCTCACCAGGCAGCTGCCGTAATCCAAGCATCTTACTGCTTTGCCAGTTGTTTGTTCAGGCTCTTCCTTTACTATGGAGCTACTGTACAAAACTGCAGGGTAATGAGACACAAACACAATTATCTTTTTTTTTGACATGCACTAGCAGTAAATCCAGCATTAATAGCCCAAAGCTTCAGGTGTCCTCCCTGATCTCCCTGATTTTATGAAGTTGCTTATCTAAGCAAAACCCTGCAGGGACCAGCCTCACTAACCAGAGCAAAGCTCTTCCCCCACACCCTCATTAACAGTGTTTCTGTAATCTGCCAGCTCCAAAAACCAGACTGTAAAAAAAAAAAAAAAAAAAAAAAAAAGGACATTTGTTTTCCCCATTTGGGTGCTCTAACCCACTTCCCAAGGAAAGCACCATGGGACATTTCATCAGGCTGCTAAGGACACCTCACAAGGAGCAGCCGGGCTCCTGGGAGACAGGAGTTACCCATCCCAAAGGCAGCTCAGAGGGACAGGAGGAGACACAAGTGGAGCCATGGCTGCCAGCCTCCTTCTGCAACTGAGATCTCCCCCAGCTATGTGCTCTGCTGCATGCCGGCGCACGGGACGGTCCCCTGCCCTCCACCTTGCCTGGGGACGAATGCATTAAAAGATAACAGGCTTGACAGAGCCCTAGCTCGATTACTGCAGCTCCAAGGAAGGAAAAAAAAAAAAAAAAAAAAAGAAGAAGAAGAAGAAAAAAAAAGCAAAGGAAAAGGGCTCATCATTGCAAACATCCTCCCCAGGGCCCGATTACCCCTGGAGAGTAGCGAAGTGCAATAACCAGGACTGGACAAGTAAATCAACACAGCCCTGTGCAATAAGCTGGTCTGTGAACACAGCAAAGCCTCCTGATAAAAATGCCATTAACTCCCAAACCATTCACTTCCTGGCTACCAACTTACGCACAATGTGTTTGCTTGGGTTTTTTTTTTCCCTCCAGAGCAATGACAGTGACCTGAGACTGGATGCAGTCTTCGGAGCAAACAGGGCACTGCACAATGCTCCTAGGGCTCAGCACAGCTGTGGGAAGGGGAGTATCCCCTCTCCAGACACAACTCAGCCCCCCAAAAGCCCAGCAGGACTCTACAACTGCAGACATACCAGTTAATGAGGACTGGAGTATGAAAAAAATAATCGTTAAACAACATTGTGTATGTGCATGTGTGCATGCATGTGTCAGGCGGTGACTTTGGGGGCTCCATGGGGAGTGAGCCGCTGCCTCCCCCAGCCCAGGCTAGCACTGTCCTCTGCATCTCTCCCTGCCCCGGGGGCTGCAGCCGGGCTCTCCATCACCATCCCTGCTGCTTCAGACAATGCGCTTTATCACGAAGGGAGGACTTAGCAGTGTGCAACCTCCCCCCAGTCTCTTTCAGCATTTTTCTACCCTAACAGCTGGGTCTAACGCAGGATGGCTCATTTTCCTCAGCCATCCAACCACTCCCCCTTTCAGCAGCTCTCGGAGGCTGCACATCAGCTCTGGTGACCTGTCACCATTTCACACCGCATAAAAACCCCACAATCAAATCCATGAAGCAACTCTACACATACCAAGAAAAGGGAGAAAATAGCTTTGCCACTCATTAGTTCACCTATGACCCAGAAAGCCAAGCCACACCATTAAAATTTGTGGGCAAGACAGACAGCAGGCTGTTTGACTAACAAGCATCCAGCATCCTCCCCTGCAGCAGGGAGAGCTCCAGGACCCTGCCAGGGCTGAGAAGAGGGTGAAAGCCAGGCAAGCCGCAAGCCCTGCGTGCCTGCGCCCAGACAGCCAGCTTTCACCTTTGCTCATCCCCGGCACAGCACACACACTCGCTACAGAAATCCCAGAGCCTGAGAAGCAATGCCGGGCACAGAGCCACGGCCAAACCAAACAGCAGCCATGGCACAGGGGGACCGACACAGGGACGTGACCTGCCTGTGCCTGTGCTGCTGGGAGCGCTGCCAGCCTGGACGGGACACGCTGGCAGCCAGGGCCAGGCTAAGAGCTGGCAGGAGCAGAGATGTTGTTAACCAGGAGCTTTAAAGCAGACTGTAACCTTTGCTAAAGAAAACCCATGATTTTTGGCATCCCAGTTAAAAACTGACCACCAGCAGTGTGAAAGAACAACACTGTCCTTACAGGAGGACCCATTTATTATAGCTGTAAACGTTTACAACACTTATCTCACAGTTGTACCAGGATAAGCTGCAATGCATCGTTAAGTTGTGCAATTACAATTTTACAGGCATAGGGATTGGTTTACTCAAGGCATATCCCCTGGGAACCCAGGGGATGCCTGTCAGCACCCGTCTCAGTCCGACTCACAGCCCGGAGCCGACCAACGCACAGAGGGACACTTCACACCTTAAGCATGCTGGTGGGAGTGACTCCGGCAAGAGCCATGGAAAGGCTTTGGCTTTCCTGCAGTTGTCATCTTTATTTATTTCAGTGTGCTTCCTGATGTTGGCATTAGAGGCAAAATCAACAGCGTAAACTTGCCAAAGCTATCAGCACCGCCACGGCTCCCAGCAGCTGCCAGAAGCTGTGGGCAGGCAGGGGGAGCACCCCGGGGCACGGCCGGGTGCTGGCAGTGCTGCCAAGGCAGGTCATGTCCTGCCAGCCCAACATCCCCCCACAGCCTCCAGCGCTGCAGCCTGCACCTTCTCCCTAGAAAGGTCCAACTTCCAAAAACCCCCAGGCACAGGCAGGCACTGCTCCACTTCGGGGTGCACACACACATCTGGAGCGGGAAAGCTTCACAACAACACCACAACAACAAGGCCATGTGTCCCCTTAGCTGCCCTCCCATCCCTCTGCTCCTTGGCCAGCTCCCCAGGATGAGCCGAGAGAGTGAGAACAGCCAGCGCTCCCATGGGACATCCATCACCCCATGGCAGACATCCCCTCCGAGAACACCGGCTTCTCTCTACGGACCGGGAAGGAGAGCAGAGCAGCTGCCACATGAATCACCATACCCAAAGGCAGTGCACACCCACCCTTCACTGCCAGGACACACTCAGCATTCCCTGGAAAACACAGAGGAGGGCAAAACCCAGCCCTCACCCCTCCTGCCCCACACATTAAGCTATGTGCAGGCAGTGCAGTAGCACCCAAGAGGGGTAATTACTAGGATACCTGTCCTAGTTAATTATTACCTGGCCAGCTATCTACGTTTCTGCACAGGGACAGCCTTGTTCAAATTCAGGGAAGGAGGCAAAACTAGTACAAGCACTTTTATACCTGCTGACCCACAAGCAGCCTGTCCAGCAGACCCAGCTCATCCCCAGCCCCTCTCCACACACACCAAGGGCAGGGCAGGTCTCCCATCCTGGGGGGAAGCAGGGCACAGAGGGGTGGCGTGATCTGCCCAGCCAAGCGGGGTCACGCTGCCTCTCCCAGGTGCCCTATCCATTAAGGCTCATCAGCTCCAGCCATACTGTGGAGGGGCCAGACCACTGAAAAGCAGGTTTTTTTTCCAAAACTTTGCTCGTTTTGAGCCCTAACACTTCCAGCCATTCTTTGTCTGCCACCAACAGCTCATTTCTACCAGCACAGGACCATTTCCGAAGCATGCTCACCTGCTCCTCTTCTCTTTCAAGTCCACATCAACATGTTGCAGAGCCAAGCTGCACAAGTGCTCGTGCTGGGCACTGAGGCTGATGCCCAGCTCAGCAGGGAGGACACACTGCCCGACGATGTGCCAGCAGTAGGGCAGACAGCTCCAGGAGCAGAGACCTCGCTGGTGCTCAGGGAGTGGAAGAAGAGCCCAGCAAGCCAGGCATGGAGAAGGCAGAGCTGGCTTTGACCTCCCCAGTTCTGCCAAACCTCACAGCACATCCCTGCTAGAAGAGTAGGTTTCAGCTTGCAGACCAAAGACCGTCCAAATCTAGAAGCTATTTCTAAGGGATGTACAAGGCACACCACCACAGCTCCATACACATTACAGAACCACCCACCTATCTAAGAAGTTCCTACTGGATTTCGCACCTCCACTGAAGCATACCTAGAAAGCCAACAGTCAAAAGTAGTTGAAAACCTTTTTTACATCATCATTAAAGGGAGGAAAAGAAGATAAGGAAGCCAAGATAAGATCAAGTGTGTGTTCTGTAAGCCTCAAGCCAGCCTCAAAATTAAGTCCCGAGGTAAGAAGAGCAAATTAATTATTTTACCTCTCTGAAAAGCTTTTCCTTTACTCATGACAAGAGCATTCGTGTTCAGGACTGGGTGCGTTCAAGGGAAATGCTCTTTAATGCAGTCAGTGTGGTACCAAAGCAGGGAAAAAAGAAAAAAAAAAAAAAAAAAGGGAAGGAAAAAAAAAAAAAAAAAAAAAAGAGGCAAGCCCAATGCTTACCTATACTCCTCTGCTGCATTTTTCTGCATGGATGCTCGTAGTTTAAGATGGGGTGTTTCTCCAGGACAGAGAGCGGGTTCACACGTGCTTTTCTTTCCAAGAGCTACCCCGCTGA
>JAYKAV010002954.1:43100-80443 GCA_035582835.1 Phoebastria nigripes
AATGCAGTCAGTGTGGTACCAAAGCAGGGAAAAAAAAAAAAAAAAAAAAAAAAAGGGAAGGAAAAAAAAAAAGAAAAAAAAAAGAGGCAAGCCCACTGCTAACCTTTCCTCCACAGCATCATGTTTCTGCATGGATGCTCGTAGTTTAAGATGGGGTGTTTCTCCAGGACAGAGAGCGGGTTCACACGTGCTTTTCTTTCCAAGAGCTACCCCGCTGAACACAGGCTCCTCAGCAGCAGCAGCCTGCCAGTGCCCAAGCCCAGAGGCCCCAGGCAAGGTGTAAGCATCACCACTTAGTGAAGAGGCTTTTAAGCAAGTTGTATCATAAATGCAGCCAGGAATCTCTCTGCCTGGAGGGTAAATATGGTCCGGTGACCTTACTGAGTCACTGCCTGCTGACTCATTCACTGGCACCTTGGGCAGCTGTTGGCCGAGTCGTAGGCAAGGAGATGTCATGGTGACACGGACTCACAATGACTCTCCCCTAACCCAGGAGTCTTGCAGGATCTCCAGGACAGCAGCGGTTTTTTGTTTGTAACAGCCATCACCCCCCTCTGCTCTTCTGCACCCTTTCCCACCTCCTCATGCCACGCATACGCTGCCGGGGGCCATCGTCACACGGGAAGATGACTTCATCTGCTCTTGTGACAAGATGGCTCCCAGCAGAAGTGGGTGAAGTCATGTCACCATTCAACATACCCCGGAATCAAGTGGAAAGGAGCAAAAGGCCACAATGCCACCCAAAGCAGCGAACCCAGAGCCAAAACAGAAGCCAGCCCCCAGGCACCACCCCTCTGACCCTGCTGCGCAGCAGCCCTGACTCCAGCTGCCACGCAGACCCCGTCTACAACCACTTGCAGGGCACATACTGGTACCTGCACTGGGCTCTCCCTGCCAGAAAGTTCAGCCTTCTGCAATCACTGCCTCGTCCCCGGGGAGAGAAGGGAAGAGGGATGTAACACTCCGCCAGCACCGCTGTCCCACCCACACACACACCCCCCTCGCAAACACAAAGATCTCTTCACAGGAACCATGTGAAAGGGTTGGTGTCAGTGCTTGCTTTGGGAGCAACACGCAGACGGTTAAAGCTCTAATATTAGGGCAAAGATGATGACGGGGAAGAAGGGAAGGAACCAGAAGAGAGCTGCATAAATAGCAGCATTGTCCTTACTCAGTTTCACAGGGCATCAGATGTCAAATAAGATCTTTCACTCAAGAGCTGAAGCCTCTAATTGATTCCCATCTGACAGTTTCTTATCCAGCAGTTGTTATTCGTCCAAACAAGCTGAGTAAATATGCTTTGCTCTACCATTAAAGCTGGCAACAAATCATTGGCTTGCAACAAAACCAGTGTAAACAGCGTCGTTCTTCCTGGGCCAGAAGATCTCCTCCTGTTCCCCGGACCTTCCCCCACTGCTGCGCTTCAATGCTCTGCCAACCCTGGTCCTGGCACGGGGTAAAGAGCTACGTGGTGGGGGGCCCCCTGCACAGGCCCCCTTGGCTTTGGGAAGAGAAGTCGCACTCTCTGGAGGGTTTGGGCTCTCAAAGCATCTTTGCACACATCAAGTGAAACCTGCTGCAGCCCAGTACATTCATTTAACAAGCAGAGACATCCAATCTACAGCCTACAACCAAGAGTCCTTACACAAGGCAAAACCTAGTCTGAGCAGAGAGTGCCCACAGACACATCTTGCAGTTGGGCAGAGTTCGAGGAAGACTGCAAGTTCTCGCCCTGGGCACATTTGTCCTGACCTTTGGGGTGTCCCCTAGCAGACTTCATCACCCCATGCAGACCATCAGAAATGCCTGGCTTTTCTGCTGTTCTGCCCCAACCTTCTCCAAAGAGGCTGCATAGGGATAGCACAGGAGCTTAGGCACCGCGTGGTCCATTCCCTTGGACTCTCCCAGCATCCACAACTATGGGATTGAGGTATGTCAGTGGGTACATCCTGGACGAGTCCTTTCTGGATCCATCTATAGACCTGCTGGTCAAGAATCTGCCCAGTGCCTTTCAAACGAGCCATCTGCCTCCACAACCTACTGTGGCACCAAGCTCCAGGCATTTGCTACCTGCTCAGCGAAGCAGCGCCTTCTTTCATCTTCTTTCAATTTACTACCCACTAGTTTCACTGCCATCTTCTAGGTTTAGTATTAAGAGATGTGGTGAGCAACAGTTGCACCTTCATCTGACCCACTGCCTACATGATTTTGTAAGCCTAGATCAAGTCACTTTTCATTCCTGTTTTCAGATTGCTGATGGAGCCCCCAAACCAGTCCTTAGGTGGCCCCGCCACTGACTTCTCCATCCTTAACGGTCCAAAGGTGACCATGCAGCCTACCCTTTGCCTTCCATCATGCAACCCCCTTTCTAATACCTAAAAGACCCTTCTTCCAGTGCCTGAGTGCCATCAGTAAGAAACAGTAGAGCTGAACCCCGCAGGGGCACCAAGCACATGCGACCGAGGGTGCTGCTCTCCCAAGAGCACTGCACCACCAGCAGGTGTGAGCATCGCTCCCGGTGCATCCCACCACCCAGCCAGCACCCAGACCCATCAGCACACACCAGACTCCACAGGAGAGCTGGCTGGTGGAGCTCAAGGGAGTGATGCACACATGTGTACCTCCCGTGTGTCCGGCTGCTGGCCGGATCAGGCTTGGAGGCTCTCAATTCTTCTGTGCAGAGAGCACAGCGTCCTTCGGTGCAAAACTCCCAGATCACGCTTCTGCTGCTGTGACCAACAGCACAACCGCAGTTTGGGCAAACAGCCGTCACCCATCCGAACGAGACCAGTGCAGCAAACGAGAACAAACATTTCTGCCACAGATTGTGCTGGAGTATCACTGTGGCAGCGGCTTCACCAGAAGGCTTTGCTTAAACACTCTGTGATCCCAATGTAAGCTATGTCTTTGCTTTTCGACATTGGCAAAACCCCAAAGCAGTCAGCTTGGAAGAAATCCAAAGCAAAAAGAAAAAAAAGAAAAAAAAAAAAAAAATCAACATTTTTCAAAGATGATTGTTGAGAGCTAGTGAGACCTTGCAGTTTTGCGGAGTCCCACTCAAAGCATATATTGCTTTTTAATATATGTCCAGAGGAGAACAACTGCCGAAACTGCAGTCTTGTATCGATTTCAGTGCAATGATCAGCACCCTCCAGTGAGGAGGAGGGAGAAGCGTGTGAGGGTGAGGATATAAATATAGTATAGATATTTGCTATAAGGACCAAAGGTCCTAGCTTAACATAAGCCTGTTGAGGGACATGTATGAAAACATACTGAGGAAGCACAAGTATAAACTTCTACCTGAACCCTATTTTAGGAAGTTTCATAAATGCTAACTTTAGTGCTGACATTTGAAATTCTCCTAAACAGAGCTGAAATCACTCATTCCTCACACGACCCCAGAAGCCACAGAAGCAGCACAGAGGAGCCCCAGCACGAGCCCAATGGGTAGGGATGGCTCTAACCAAACAGGATGAACAGGATCCTTGGATATGCACACAGAGGATCTGTTTTCTTCCCAAATCCACTAGCAGATGCTGACATAACCCTGCCCAGGGCACCCCCAGGTGGTGCCAGACCCATAATTTCAGCAAAGCCTCATGAGGCAGGGCCACAGCCACCACTCTGAAGGTGGCCACCAGAGCCACCCTGCAGGGATGACACCCGGTCCCCAGCTTTGGAGGACTGCAGTGCTTTGTCACTTGGAAATGTTGTCATGGTTTCAAGGGAAATAGAGGAATAATATAATTACATATTTCTGATATCTCTGTTTACAATGGAATTTCCAAATCCTCCCAGAAAACATTTCCTGGGAACATTTCTGTAAGCATAGCTTTGCTGGAAAACCTTGTTACACTTGGGCTCTGACTCAGAGGTTATGGCAAATCCATCTCACATCGCTTAGGGTGAACTGGGAACAAGTGATAGCTCAGGGCTCAGCTGAGAGGTCGAACAGGCAGCTCAAACAGGAGAAGAAGGGAAGGGAAAGTGGGAACATCCTCAGGCACACACTCAGCTGATCACAGATGACTGGTTTAGCACATCCTGAGCTCATCTATGTACACACATGGTACATACTCCCACTCTACTCGCAAAACCCACCTAAGTCTATGGCAAGACATCCCTCCCGCCCCAACTTTGTTGTCACTGGGTTTGGCCCCAGGTAATCCCTCTGATTATGCCAAGCCAAGTTACTCACACTTAAGCCCTTTCCCCAGGATCAGACCTGTTGCAATTGTGACTTCTGCAGGAGGATTTCTAGTTGTGCTTGAATTTTAGTGCCCCAATAAAAAGGAGAGTTTATGATCCTTTAAAGCTGTAATCTTCTCTGCACTGGGTATGAAGGATACACTTCATGTTTGCGATATGGGTGGAGGTAAGATTTATGATGTCCTTAAACTGTACACTTCCCTACTTTTAAGTGTCTGGGTTTTATAAATGATGCAGCACACGATGGCACCCCATGCCGCCATCCCTCAGCAACCCTCCCAGCTTGTCTCAGCTGTTGGAAATTTCCCATCTTGCCCCATCTGCTTGGTGTAGATGCACAGAAAAATTTCTTCCAAGTTTCAAAGGAGTGGAATGGAAAGACTACCGAATTCAAAGCAGCAGACACGTCAGTCAACGAACAGTGGCTGAAACCCAACATCCTTGGCTTTCAACTTGTGGTGCTCCAAGACGGGTGGAAGCAGCACCCTCACACCCACCGCGTGCCAGCACCTCACCCTCCCCTCCAGCCAACAGACTGCTGTCGGGCATGGGGCTTTCTCTAATGCTCTCCATGAACGAGAAGCAAACTTGGCTTCCAAATGCCTTACACCATCCCCGCCCTTGAGAAAGGCATACTCCACCACCTCATCATGCCACCCCTTTACATTCAGAGCATGCTTAACTCCTCAGTATTTCTATACACCATTTCTGTATACACTCCTACAAGGTGTCCTGTCCCAAGGGATGGTCCAGAAAGACAGAAGTCCCTGCACCAGATCCCAAAGCACTTGGCCAGGCTGCCGGGATTTTACAAGACTCCACAAGTGGCTGCAGTATCAGTCCCCTGGACAAGGGGTTTAGAGCCCTTCACATGCAGCTGCCTGCCAGCATCCGCCTGCATCACAGGCAGATACCAGCATCATGCAGACTGCAAGACGGTCACAAGCGTGGGGCACAGGACTGGCAGAGGTGAGAAAGCCCTTCAATTCCCTGGTTGTGAAATGCCAGCCTTGTCTCTCTGCCAAGCACTTCAAGATCTGAACCTGAAAAGCAGAGCAAGAAAGGACCACACGTAACATGAAACCTCAAGTTTCACAGAGCTCTTTTCTCAGGGAATTACAAATATTTGTAGTGTTTTATCCAAGATGCCTCCATATTTGCCCAATGCCTAAAGATAGATGAATAGGTCATGTACACTTAAGAGAAAGATTTCATAAGATTTGAGCCAAAACACCAGTACGGCACTGTTGCCACACTGAAACAATACAGCATCAGCAGGCACACGGGGACCCAGGCTGCCAGTGCCACAGCAGGCTCCTGTGCCCATTTGGTGGCCGTCCCCTTGCCAGCCCCAGGGATGGATGTTCAGATCACATGCACCAGTTTGTCCATGTCAATGACCACTGTCCCCACAGCCCAGCGGAAGCCACCCCAGAGAACTGAGCCAGCACGGGCAAAGCAATTGCTGGCGGTGAGTGCTAGCACTTTCAGGAGGTGAGGTTTGCAGCAAGCACCTCCAGAGCCTCCTCCAAAGCTTCCCCAAATGCCAGACCATGGGGCGTTCCCAAGCTCTTTGCACTGAACAGTGACACAACAGGTTGTGACCCTCATGTTAACTTTGTACAGCAGCACCCCAGAGCCGGGTCTGTATCTCCCACGCAGGCAGGCAATCCAGCATCACCAACAAGATCTACTCCCTCTACGTGCTCTTTCTCTCCAATAAATGCTCCTGACTGATCCTAGTAGCTCAATTACAGAGCTCTGGCTCCCTCTCCCCTACAGCCTGTTTTCAATCACGTGTTAAAAGGGCAAGTAATGCAGAAACAAATCTGCACTAAAGGTCAGGTAGCTTCCCCCACCCTGCAAGGCTGAAGGAAAGCCCCTCTGGCTTGCTGGAGAGGGCCCAGCACAGCAGAGTCCCTTCTCCAGCCCCAGCCACCTTGCCCTCCCACACAGATAGCTGCCCACCTCAGCCCCAAAATAGGCAGGCGAGGCCAGCGCCAGCTGAGCCATGGCCGGGAACCACGTGCCACCACCCCATGGGGTAGCCCACACTGGGAGATGGCCATCGCTCCAAAGCATCACCATTACAGAGTTTTGAACTGCCTCTCTGTTCTCCTGGACACGTTGGGGCCTCCAAAACTGCCCAACAGCATCACACCAGCACCAGGATTGGGTAACGTGCCCAATCCACCTAGGGCACTCTGCTGGAGACTGCCATGGCAGCCCTGTTCAGCATCTCTTCCCCCCTCCCGCAAGATCTCCCCTGTGCTCTCCCCTGCCACACCGGCAGCAGCCATGACTGTAAATTCAGAGACATTAACTGACCACAAAAATAAAGAGCAAGACCACTGCTAGGAACTGCTGCCCACCCTTTTGCTTCCTCCTCCAAATCCCACTCACTTGATTTGAGAAAATAACAAGCTCACCATTAAGGTCTGCTCTTCTGCCCCAATGAACTTTTTCTTCCCAGATAGAAACCTACCACCCCGGGGAACCCAACCGCCAGATATGTGCAGAAAGCAGAGCAACCTCAAGCCAAAGCAAACAGCAGTAGCAAGCAAAACAGCACGGGACTCATCTTCTAAGTCAAAAGTTTCAGCACAGGGACTCTGATACACTGAGTTTCGGGACAAGCGATTTCCTCCCCGAGCTGGAGATGCCACAGCCGGCATTCAACAACCAGCCCTGAGGAGCTGCAAACCAGAGCAGGCGCATAGAAGGGCTCAAGTGGGGAACGGAAAAGCCAGACTTCACTCCTGCTCCTCCAGAAACGCCAGTCTGCTGGATGGCAACCACGGTGAAGCCCCAGCCAGTCCCTGCACTGCGAGATAAGGAGCTGGGAACAGCACGTCCAAAGCTTCCCACCAGAGGCAGAGCAGGGGGCTGCTGGGAGCAGGGCCGTTGACACAGACCCAGGAGGACAGGCTTGGATCTGGATCCAGAGACACCCGTGGGTCCCCACGGCTTGGGAGCACGCAGGAAAAGGATGCTGGGGGGAGAAAACAGCCATTTTTGGAAGATTTGGCTTCAGCTGAAGCCAGCCTCACAAGGTCAACGCTCTGGCAGGGACTGGGAAATGTCTGAGATGATGTCTGCTATTTTAATTTTAAAACGTTGCTGGAATGGCTCAAATGGCTAGTCCAACACTATCCCCAGCAGAGTGAGTTAGCATGCTGCACCCCAAATCAGTCCTAAACCAGACCTTCACTCCCCTGACTTTGGCACACAAGCGGCAGGAGCTTGCTGCAAGTGGAAATGCAAGCTTTCGTGCAAAGGTCACACTGGATTTTCCCCAAGGAGTTTCAGTCCTCTCTGGCTTGGTAAACCGAACAGAAACGTGACCTGCTTGTGCTCACCTGGGTATTGCAACAGGGAAAGTAACCCAGCAAAAGATGACTGTCCAGAAAAGATGAAGCTATGTTCAAAACACATCACTGCAAACCCAAATTACCACTTCCAAAAGAAAGCAAAAAGCCACAAGATGGGTTTTACCCCCAAAACTCACGCCAAGATGATATAACGTACTGTTTTCCCCTAAACATCTGGGTCCTGCTGCAGCCCTCCCCTTGGAGGGGGCACCAGCAGCAGCAGACACAGCCCCACACCACTGAGACAAGACAAGCTTTACCATGGTTGTGGTTCAGGGTGTATTTAGCACATTTTTATCATATTATGTATTTTTGTCCAATTCATTTCACTACAAAGGGAGAAGAGTTGGAAAGATATACTTAAGCTGCAGGAGTGGTTAAAAAAAGAAAAGATCAAAGGTCCATGATTTAAAATTAATTAATTCAAACCTTAACTATTAACAAATTAAAAATTCAAACCACATACAGGGCTACATTTCTTTCCAAATTATTTTCAAGAACCTCTAGTGCTGCAAGATAAGTTAATCGCACATTCCATTAATTTGCAGCATGCACAGCGGAGGTTAACCTCCACTTAATTAGAACTAATTTTAATTTTGCTGGAATAGGGCAAGCACACTTTATAAGAAATCCTCTTGACATTACACCTCACAGGAATGGAACAGTAGCTCTTTATGCTGCCTCTTCCCCTCTCCCTACACACACATCATCACCCTGCTGCCCCTCTTGCAGCCCCTCTTGCAGTCTCAGCTGGAAGAGAAGAGGCGTTTCACAGGGGACCACAGCCACCAAGGAAGCGGTGGCAATAGAAAGAAGAAAGCTTATGATTTCACTTCCGCAGCATTCCTGCTAAGGGGAACAGAGAGACACATGGACACCAAACAAACGCCAGAGCCACCGGAGAAAGGGTCACAGAGAGCTGATGGACCAGACACACGTTGCACCCTGGTTTGCCTGCAAAGCAATGCAGGAAAACCAGCGCTGAACAGCGCTGGCGTTGTGCCACATGTGCAAGATGTGACAGCTATGTGATGTGGATGTGATGCGGAAAGGACCAGCCTTGGGACAGGCCTTCCCAAGCAGCCTGCGGAGCGGCGTGAAATCTCGCTGCCCTCCTCCCTCCCACCCAACAAGGCTTCAAGCCAAACCTGCATCCGCTGGAGCTCCCGCAGCTTTGAGAGTGGCCAGGTCCGGTGGCAGCATGACTCCTCGGCTATTTACACACACGTCCTTCCAGACCAGCCATTCACCCTTTCAGCAGCTCGCTACCAGAGCACATGGCTGCCTGGTCCCTGTTAAATCCCTACCACGCCAGCTTTGCCGCCGAGTCCTCACCCACCAAACCGGCCCCAACCAGGAGCCAAGGACTTGAGTCAGCGCCCAGGAAGGCTCCCAGCACCTTCGTGTACCGCCAGCTTTGCCACCAGGCATGCTCGAGCCTTCCCCTACATCCTGCCTTCAGCTCTGCCTCTTCCCCAGCCTGGCCCAGTTTCCAAAACAGTTTCATGCACACTTTTGGTTTAACCTATGCAAAAAAACCCCCACGCTACAGGGTGGCCTCCAGCTCAATTAACCCAAACTGATACAAACCATAATTCAATGAGAGTTAAAGACATCCACCCTAAATTTTTTTAAATTTGCCTAAACCAGTTTAAAGACTTAAATCTCCATCCTGTCCAGGGCTCCTCTGCAAGTGGAAGGTTTTGCTGCAGGGGGCTGCAGTTCCACTGTCCTGGACCAATGCCACCCCCTGGAGTCCCCCAGTCCAGCAAAGCAAGCATCCCTGGGAGCTGCAGGGGCATCCACGCCTGCCTTCCTCAGGGATTAATGCCAGCCCCACTGCATCTGCCTGAAATCATGCCCAAATCGCTAGCTCAGCCTGCATTCACAGAGCACAGCCAAGGTTTCGCTCACACCCAGCAGAGGGTAAGGACCAGCTCTTGGAGACACGGAGATCCTTCTCTGGTGCGAGCTGTGTTAAACACTGACCGCCTCATGGGCAGGACAGCTCGGCTGCGATGCAGCAGGCTGCCAGCCTGGGAATGATGCCCTGCACACACAAGACAGAAGTGCCCGTTTGCTTTCTCACTACCTTTAATCTGAACTTCTCGTCCCATCCCCGCCAGCGCTGCTAACGACACCTCCTGCCACCACCAAGCTAAGTAAACTGGTGACTTCATCGTGGCTTCCTTCACCTAAATTGTCTCGGGAGACCCCGCTGCTGCTTTCCAGCAGGCGCAGCATCCTCTGAGCACAGCTGCGCGGCCCCCGCTTCCTTCCTCTCCGCAGACCTCTGGTTTGCATCCACCGCTCCAAAGCCCCGCGCAGTTTTAACCTCAACCTCTTCTCCACCGATACTGGCTCCACAGTGATGCCTGTGCACTTCGGGACAAGCAAAACCAGTAAGTGACCAGTACCCCTCCCTGGGGTCCTCCTCTCCAGTGCTTCCACACACAGCAAGAAGCTTCTAGGGGCTCTTCAGGGTCAGTGGGACTGATCAAGACCAGAGCTGAGCAGTCCTGGGGAGAACAGGCAGGGCAGGAACCATCACCAGCCCAGGCTCAAGCCCAGGGTCAGGCAGCAGCAGCATCGCCACTCTCTGCTCCAGGATCAGAAACTTCCCAGAGCATCAGTCAGAGGCACATCTGCACCCAAGCCCCCTTGTCCACAGCACCCAACAGACATGGGACGGCATCAGCATGCCGGAGTGGCAAAGCACGGCCAGCCAGGGAAGGAAAACACCTGCGACATCTGCAAAAACCCTGGAATATTTTGGAAAGAGATACCCTGAATCCTTCCATTATATTTTTCTGTGAGGCATAGCAAAAATGTGCTTGAAATAATTTTATTTCAAGCTTTTTGAAGGACCAGATTACCTAGTCTGCTCCAGTAGAAATTTCTAGGCAGACTGACGCTCCCCAGCACCATCCCCAGCAAGCAGGCTGGTAGCACATTCCTGAGGCTTCCTCTTACCCTGGCCAGGGCTCAGCAAGGACAATTAAAGCAAATATATTTTGAACAAAATTAGCCCTTCACTTTCAGGCTCATCTGGTAGCTTTTACCAGGCCTGCTTTCCCAGCCCAGAGCTAATCCATCAATGAAAGCATCACCATTGATTTTGAGGGACTTTGGCTCAGCGCACGAATTTTAACATACATCTGCCCCCTTGCACAAGCCAGCACTGCAGGCCAAAATTGTTCTTCAGACCATGCTTTTATCCTCAAAACACTCCCCAAATTTCAGCCAGGCTGCTCTCTTTGAGCTGGCACATTTCACTCTCAAGAAGATGCATTCCCACATCTACCCGTCGTTTAATCTTGCTTTGCTGCTGTTGGTTTGGGAGCCGTATGCACGGGTACACAGGGCAGCTGCATCACGCAGACCAACAGGCAGGGCTGAGCGCGCTGAGAGCCGGATGCTCCACAGGAACAGCGGGGTTATCGACATGCATTTGGGATGCTCCTTAAGAGTAGAAGGGGGACAGTTTCAATCAACCCAATACAAGATGGCCCGCAGACCACAGCATCGTGCACAGTGTTTGTTGCTTTTTTTTTAATTTTTAGGTTTTATAAGCTTTAACAGCTCTATTTTCCCCTTAATTGGTGCAATTGTTTTTAACCCTGCTCCTGGAGCCATGTTGCTATGGTTACCCTGCACAAGCCTCAGCAAGTGAGGTGTATTTTTAGAATTGCCAAAATACACGTCTCTAACAGAGCTTTTCTGTACAGAGCTCTCCTTGTTCCGTGACACAGGAATTAAGGGCATTCAATGGAATTAAAATGTGGGAAATTCAAAACCGATTAAAGAAGAGGCCCATGGTGCAGCAGGAGTGCAGCTCAAGCCCCCACGGTCCAGGATGCTGCAGGGGGATGTGGCTTTCCCCCACTGCCTGGAGGCAGGTCCAGGGCACGGCTGAGGCTACAGCCTCACCAGGACCACAGGACATGGTGGGACAGCTGAGATGACCAAGTGCTGCAATGGATGGACACGGGCTCTGTGGGACAGTGAGGAGGAGGAGTTGCTTGGAGTGCATGGGGCTGTGCCTTAGGACAGCCGATGAGCCAGTCAAGAGCTTAAGGCTCAGAGTTGAGGGAGAGAACAACACAGGCGACGTTGTGGTGGGTGTCTGCAGCAGACCACCTGGTTAGGGCAAAGTAGATGAGACCTTCAGACAACTAGAAGAAGCCTCCTGTTTGCAGATCCCAGTCCCCACAGAGGACTTGAACCACCCCAATATCTGCTGGAGGAACACCACAGCAGGGCTCAAGCAAGCCAGGTGGTTTCTGGAGAGCACTGATGACAGCTTGCTGACACAGGAGAGCGAGGGGCCAATGAGAGGAGACACTGCTGGACCTAGTATTTACAAATGAGGAAGAACTGGTCAGGGATGTGAAGGTCATGAGCAGCTTTGGCTGCAGTGGCCATGAGATGGTGGAGTTCAGGATCCCAAGAGAGGTGAACAGGACAACTAGCCTGCAGACCACAGCCCTGAACTCCAGGAGAGCAGACACTGGCATTTTCAGTGACTGGCTTGGAGGAATCCCATGGGACAGTCTTGGGGAGAACAGGAGTCCAGGAGACCTGGTTGACTGTCATGAATCATGTCCTCCAAGCTCAAGAACAGTCCATCTCCACTTCCTGGAAACCAAGCAGTGGTGGCAGGGGGCCTGCATGGATGAGCAAGGAGCTCCTCACTTATCTCAGACATTAAAAGGAAGTACACAAAGGGTGACCCAGGAGGAGTATCAAGTCATTGAGTCTGTCCCAGAGGGTTGTGCTGCCATTCAGAAGAATCTTGACAGGCTGGAGAAATGGGCCAACAGGAATCTCACAAAGTTCATCAAGGAGAAACACCGAGTCCTGCAGCTGCCCCTTCCCTGCACCCACACAAGTGCTTCTGAGCCCAGGGACTAAACCACCAAAAAGTCACCTTACAACACCAGCAGCTTTTTGCCTGTTCAGCTCCTTGAATTGAGTCACCATAGGAGGAAAACCAGAGCGAAGGTATGGGAAGGAGCAGGAGGGCCACCACAGATGGCAGCTCAGCTATCGCAGCCTCAGTCTGTCAGGAGCTTTCACAACACAAACAGCAGCAGAGGAGCAAGTCCTCGCAGCAGTCAAAGCTCTGAAGCTAGATTTGCATCCTACAGACACAGCATCAGCTGCACAAACTCATATTTGAGCATTTCTTCCCACTGGTTCTTATTTAGGGAAGAGTCCATTAGATCATCATCTCCAACACCTCACGCAGGTGGTGCTGGGAGCACACCCAGCAAGCCTCATGTATACTCTGGACAAGTGATACTTTACTGGTTATGACCAGTTAGACAGGCAAACCCTAAGGTGCAGAAATCACAGCCTGCAAACTGCCTCAGTTCCAATAACCCTGGCACTCCTCCAAGAGAGAGACACTACCCAACATCAGTTCCCTCAATTTCAGGGGAAAAAATACACCTGAACCGAGCCAGAAGAAAATACTAGGAAGGAAAGGGAAAGAACAGCAAGAATTAGCAATATTTTAGCTAAAGTCAGCAAGTGGATTAAGGGGAGGGAAAGCTGGGGGCTCCAGCATGAACTTGTCCTTTTGCAGAAAGTCTCTCACAGAAAAGGACAACTTCAATATAAGTTGCTGAGCTGCGTGCACTCAAAGAGCCCAACCCAGGTTCCTGCGAGGACCCATCAAGGAGAAGGGAGAGCACAACAAAATGGAGGCCACAGTGCCAGCAAGAGCCGTTCCCCGCACCAACTCCATGGTGCTGCAGCTCTGCTCTCCCTCTATCCTGTTCCCGGGGAGCTGCCAGGCAGACGCTGGAGAAGAACCACTCACCTCCAGCACACGTGGGATAGTCAGGTTCAGCCTGACTTTTGATCAGAAGCTACTGACTCAGTTTACAGGTAGGGGTCTACCGAGAGAGTCTGAGGGCACAGTAGGTCCTGCAGTCTCACAGCCCACCCTGTGTTCCCCTGAGCGAGGCACAGGAGAAGGTGCCTGCTGCTGCCCATCATCACAGCTCTTCTCTTGCTGTGCAGCAGCTGGATATGCAGAAGGCACATGCACGACCATCACACCTGTAAGGAAACACATTGTCCGCTGACAATCATTTCTCCTGAGCCAAGTCACCACCACAGCAGTGGCTCTCAGTACCCTGTCCTCTCGAGCTGCATGCAGCCCTGCCCATTCATCCTGGCTGCCACAGGTTGCCTTTTCAGGAACACACCGCTGACATCAGAAAAAAACAAAGAAAATATACCAGAAGTGCAAATACCTAGGAGGACATTTTCTGTTTTAGAGAGCAGATGTATTTGACAGTCCCTGGGGTCTTGACAATTTACATAGACTAAAGAAAGGAAGAGTTCAGAGAGACACCTAGCATGCTGCATGTCAAATGGGATCGTAAAAATGAAGACAGCGGCAGCAGAGTCCAAAGATGTTCCTGCTGCTAATGCTTCTCTGAACACCCCTATGGGCAGCTCTTTACAGAGGAGCCACACTACAGACCATGATCATGCGTGGCTGAAGCTGGGTTCTGCCAGCATCACTCCAGGGGCACTGTGCATCTGGAAAGATGCCTCCCCGAAATAATCTGCACAATTCATTTCAGAGTCGGAGAAGTCTGCCAGCAGCTATACTCATGCTGTCCCATCTCTTTCATAAGGACATGAGTAATTATTAAGCACTCTAGCTACTAAAACTGATTAGAGCAAAACAAACTAATTTTGTTACAAGGCAATGATCTGACCTCGTTAACGATGTGAGTAACTTGCTAACAATATTTTTCTCTTACACAGTGATGTCTTTCATTAGATCTCAAGCTGTTTTATAAAGGAGCTTAGTACATTCCTATAAACCCATTTTGCATAGGAGGAAACCCGAGCCAACATCCGCGTATCCAGAGTGCTGTTCCCTGGGAAGCAATCTGCATCCGATGCTGTAAGCGAACATGGAGAAACACCACCCAGCCCAGCCAGAAACAATAGCCCGAGATGCCAGTGTGCGAGCAGCCTTCCCCATGTCTCTTCAAAGCAGGCGCCAGGACAAGTGGGTACGCCCCAGCCAAGGCAGACCTGCACAGCAGGTTTCCTCCTCCTTAATCATAAACCCACATCTCAGCTCTTCTTTTTAAATGAAGAGAACAACTTTGGACATCCAGACTCACTGTAAAGCCTCACAGCAGTTAGAGATTTTGCTGTCCTGTGACATTTCACACCATAGTTATTAACCCCAAGAAACACCCGGTTGAGCCAACCAGCAGCTCCCTAAAGCTCTCTCACACCTCTCCTTCTAACAGACACCAACCACTAAATAGAGCTACCAGCTGCCCTTGAGTCGGTCCCGACCTCCTACATGAGGGACCAGCACACTGGCAAGGATCCTTCCTAATTACTTTCATGAAGAGCCACCTCCCCAGATTATGTTTTCCCCTTTGCCTTTTGGGAGGATTAGTGTACTTAACATGGTAATCTCACCTCAGCGTAATGTGCAGACACCGCCGGGAGTCCCAAACAGGGGTTCACCTGTGTTCGCTCAGCACGTACCAGCTTCAGAGCCTGGGGAACAAGCTGCCTCAGCAAGGGCGTCTCTTCTCATCCCTGAGAAGAAGGTAGGGTCTGTCATGTTTCAGGGACAAAGCAGAGGGAAGACCCCCTGAATGACACCCTGAGGGCTGGGACATGGATCCTGCTGCTCAGGAGGGAGAGGGGCTGGGATCCCAGCGGGCAGCAGCAGATTGGGAAGCAGGCTGTGGCACACAGAGTGTTTAAACACTCCTCACTCAGCATCACCTGCAGTCAGTGCCTGATTTAACCCACCCAGCATCCTGAGTCATCTGCTCACGGGGATGCGTACCACCACCTATGGCACAGTCACAACACAGCTCCCGCTTCAAGGCCAAGCCGAGGTTTTCCTCTGCACTTGCAAGAGTAGGGACAAAAAGACCTCAAGATACTGCTGCCACATAACACACACACTCCCCCCACCCGCCTTTCCCTCTGCCCTGCAGCCAAAAGCCTCCCAGCACTTGCTAATCACTAATTAACAAGGTCTTACAGCTCTGCTCTTGGGGTGCCTGGGAAAAACAGTTCTCCCCATCTCACAGATGAGGAAAAGCCTGCACAAAAGAAGGAGATGACTCTGTTTGTGATCCCCACAGGCTACAGGCATGTCTGGAGCTCAGTCACTCCAGGCAGATCGCTGGCCACCTGCAAACACACACGGCATTGCAGGGTTGCATCTAGTAGGGCAGACTGCACTTCACCTGCTATGAAATTACACAGGTTTTTTGTGTGCATGCACCTTACAGTCCCCAACCAAGTCTGATACACAGGTTAATAAGCAGTACTGATATACTCAGCTTATGACCCAAAAATGCATTTAAGGAAGATATTAGTCCAGTTTCCCCTCTGTACTCTACTGTTAGAAAGGGATGTTTTTGCAGCAAAGCAGCAGAGGAAAGAAGAGGTCCAATCTAAGAAGCTCGAGCACAGCCAGAGGGCAACTGCACTCTTCCCATATTAATGACACATCAATATATGGCAGAGGGGAACTTCCAAGTGAAAGAAGCAGAACTAACATCTGAGGGACTTCTGGGGTCTCTTGTCCATATGTCTACATTCTCAGCACTCTACAAAACACTAAATGCAAGACAGGCAGCTGCCCTGCCTGACTCTTACCACTTGCAGGCTCACGTGCGTGGGCAGCTCTCCCGGCGTCACTTTGGATGCTCTGAGAGGCAGAGTCACCCTCTGCCACAGCTGAGTCTGCTGCACAACACAAGCACTAAGCACCTTGAGGTGATGTTGTCCCCAGATACCTCCTGTAAATAAAAACAGAGCGAGAACTGGGTTTTATGCTGCGTACATTACATCACACATCCCCAAAACCAGGCTGGGTACTGGCACCACAGTGACTTACAGGCACGCACAGGGTGTTTGTCTGGGTGCTCTGTAACCCACAGCAGCTGCGGGGGGACAGGGACAAGTCCTTAGGAGGACAGGCAGGTTGCTGCCTCTCATTTGGGAGAGGGCTTACAAATGCTAACCCCAAAGCATCCAGAACAGGGACAGCACAGACACTACACCCCCAGGAAGCTAAAGGAACAGTAAGGGAAGTGTTGACAGCTCAGTGACAGCTATATTGATGCAACACTGCATCTGCCAGCACACTGTTCAGCACAGCAGGACCAGACCCCAACGGCCAATCCCACTGCCAGTGGGAATGGCATCAGAGGAGCCTCAGGGACCAAGGGGCTCAGGACCAAGCAGTCCTCAGCCTCCATCATTTTAGCATTTCATTTTTCCCCTCAAGCTACTTTTCAGTCACCGAAATCCTTCTGTAAGCCTTTGTGCCTTGGTGTCTCTCCACGAGCTTCACAGCCATCAAAAGAAAACAATTCTACTAAGTTCTCCCAGTTCCCCTTTTCAACTCCACTGTCACGTGGACACAGGCTCTCCGAAGCAGAGGATCTCAGCCCCGGACCCAAGCCTTGTTTCACACTAAATGAGCTCTGCCAGACAGCCAGAAAAAGATCACGTCGGTCATTCTGCTTCAGAGCTAGAACTCACTGTTTCTCAGCATGGAAAATTACATTTCCTACATATAGCTAATGCATGAAAAGCTTTCAAAGATCAAAAAAATTAAGCCATCAATTTATCACAAAAAGTAACTTCCTATTAAACCTTTTGAAAGCCTGGACTCTAGTGCAAACACTCCACCTAGAGCAAGCTGTGCCAGACCCATTCGCCCAGGGCTGTGAGCACCAGCAGGCAACTCTCAGAATAGCCACTGCAGCCCGATCGGGCTGCACACACATCCAGCACCACCAAACGCCAGCCATCGCTCCAAAGGGGACCCAAGCACAAGACCATCGGTGGTACAATCCCCCCTGCCCACGCGGGGGGTCTTGGCAGAGCAGACCCTCGCTTCCCAGRGGGGGGGGGGGGGGCTGTGCTCTTGCACTGCCTTTCCTATGGGCACCATCCTGCAGTGAGGTCACCTGTGGTGTGATTCCAGCCCACCGCATCCTGTCCCCTGCCCTCAGTGACAACACGTGGCTGAGCAAAGCATGGCTTGAACGGCATCAGAGCACCCAGACACACTGCCAACCCTTCCTTCAGGGAGAGAGAGGAGCAGCAAGGGAGCCAGATGGCCCCAGCCACAGAGGTCCCACTCCCACCCTGCCCAGCAGCCGAAGGGGAGCAGAGACTACAGTAACTGGTTCCACCCGAGCAACAGCATCCAGCCCACTCTGTAACTCTGCCCAGGACAGTTCAGTGCCACTGAAATGGCACTGCTGTCCCCCAGCTCTGTGCCCATCCCCCAGCTACATGGCCTTTCTTCATACCTTTTTGCATGCCCAAAAAACCAAGCAGTGCCCTGGCTCTCAGTGGCAAGGCACAATTTGGCCCACATGCTCTTATTCTGACCCAATGAGACAAAGATAACTGTGTGGTTTTGAGACAACCGCATAAAATAGTCGGGGGCTCCAGCAGCATTTGCTGAGCAGACAAGCACAGGGATGCAGGAAAGCAGCAGCAGTGTCATGGGGCTGCCCAGGGCCAGGAGCCGCAGGGGCTGGCACTCATCCCTTCCTGCTTTAGGGCCTGCAGTCCCCAGCAAACAGGCTGTGCATTTTACACAGCCTCAACAGGATATAGCATCACTCACCTGCCACAGCTGACCACAAAGATGTCATTTAACATCTCAACATTAAAGCAGGGAAAGACTTGAAGCAAGTCAGAAGGGAAGGACAAGAACAGCCTGGAGATGATGCAGACTGTAAGGAAGAGAAACTCCACCCCAAGCTGAGCACAGCCCTGGCCCTCACTGCCGCAGACTTTGAGCTCAGCCCAGGGCTGGTGAAGCAGCCAACACACATTTCTCCTTTTGGGAGAGACACAAGCCCCCACAAGCGGCGGCTGCAGCCGTGCCCCCAGCGCTGTGGCAGCTGGAGAGCAGCCAGGCACTGCCAGCGGTGCACCGAAGGGCATCCCCATGCCCTCGCCAGCTCCCGCCACTGGGAGCCAGGACAGATGGGGCTCTTGGTTACGCTTTGGCTCAGCTCCCCACCACAAGCGACATCCCCTGCAGTTATACTTCCAAGCGGTGCCCGGGTTTCCCCAGCCACGCTGCTGCTGGCTCCAGACACACGGTCCCTTCCACTGCTTGGATGGGAGCGGAGCAGCATGGGCTGCCAATCCCTGCCTCGACCCTGCACTGCTCCCCTGCAATTCCCAACGCTAACGATGCTGCAAAGTGGAGGGCAGTAAGAGAATTACTGTGGCTGAGCTCTGTGCAAATGGCAATCGTTTGACCTCTTAAAAAAATTAAATCCTTAAAGCTAACAAGAAGAGTGTTTGCTCTCAAATTATAACTCGCTGGAGGGAAAGGGCTGATAATTAAGAGACCCATTGCCATAACGACTGCCACACTGAGGATAGCATCTCGCCCTTTTCTGACCACTGATTTAATTATTCTGTAGGAACACACAATACATTGTCACCAAATTCTCACCCAGATGAACATCAAAAGTGCAACTTGCTCCCCACTAACATCACAGCAGATGCCACTTTGAGAAAGTTATGATAACTCCTTGCATTGCACAGGGCAGGAGATGTCTCATCCCAAAAGAAGCTGTTCTCCAGGAAGAGACACCAAGATTGCATCACTTTCCTTGCAGAGGCTCTGGCTCTTCTGCAGAGTAGAGCAACCTCACCAAAAGCATTTGCCTTCCCTACACCTCCAGCCCCGTCTCCCTGCACTGGAGAAGACCATCCGAGACTGACAGAGCTCCAGTGCACAAACACAAATGTACTGTAGGTGCCCGGGGTCTGGGAACCACTTAAATGATTGTTGTTAGCATCAAAATAAATGTGGATTTTTGCTTAGCAGAAGGGGAGAAGGAAGGACATACGGTAATTCATGCAACTATTATGAGAAATATCAAGTTTTCATAACTTTAGATGAGACAAGTAACTTTAAAAAAAATGTATCAACCAAGACCACCGTTGGTGGGGTGAAAGCTGCACAGGTCAACTTTCAGGTCCCCAGGGACAGGCTGGGATAGGAAATTTCCCACCTAACAGCACTACCTTTTAGGGAAGAAAAGAAGCTGCTCAGCAAGTTCTAAACTCCTCTAAATGCAGGACGACTTCCAGGGACCACATGGGAGTTCTCAGTACCGCAATAAAATTAATTCAGGCAAGTAAAGCAAAGTAGCCGCACCCCAGAGGATGATACCATCAGGGGAAGCCCAGTTTTAAGACGTACAAAGCAACTTTCCTTGGTTTTAATTATTTCTAGGGGTACTGTTTGACAGGTAAAATATTTACAATAAAGAAGGAAGACAAATAGCTCCCTCCCTATTTTACTGCTGTAATTGTCAGTTGAGAGCAAGAAAAAGTACCTGCAGGGGAAAGATAGCAAGGATAAGCGAGCTGCTCCCAAGCACCACACTTTGCATCTCTTTTTGAAGGGGACCCCGCAGGAAAGCTGAGCGTGAGACAGACACAAACCAGTCCTTCACTTGCACACTTTTCAGCAAGGCAAACATGCATCCAGCCAACTCAAGCACAAGCCCCAGGTTGCTCATCCTCACGTTTAAGCATCCTGTTGCCTCCTGGCCTAAAGGAATCACCGTCCAGGGCTCACCTTCTCAGTCTTTCTTCTTTAAAAAGACACATAACTTCTTGCTCGTATTCAAGAATAAGCTTTTTAAGGAGCACATCTAGACATACTATATTCTTAGGAGAGCCATTTCTGCTGGTTTGGCTGGCTGAATTTCAATGCCACCTATATGAGAACTTTCTTTGTTCCCCCATTCTCAGACAAACTTGAGGAAATCCAACCTTCAGCAACAGAAGAGGAAAATAATCTCTGGGGGGACGAGGCAGAGCTCAGAGCTGCTCCACACTGTGACAACCCGTGGCTGCAGGAGCCAGGACTCCCTCCCTCCCCAGGACATCAGGCTGGAGAGAAAACAGCCCGCTGCTTGCAAACCAAGCACAGCATCGTCGCCTCACTGGATCTCACATTTTCTACAGAAATATCCTTGAAACAAAAGAAAAAAAGCCCTAATGATGTAATTAACCTGCCAGATGAGGAAGCCTCAGGGCATACAGCAACGCGCCGGGATTACTGCAGGACCCGCTGAACGCACCGTTCAAAAGAGCAAACCTCCTCTGAAACCAACGCAGCCACAGAGACAATGAAATCTCCCTTAAAAGTGAAGACCTGGTAAGAAAAAAAGGCGCTGGCGGCACAGCAGCGCCTGCGGCCGCCCCTCTCCGCGCTCCCAGGGCAGCACCGCCAGGCAGGCTCTTTTCACGCGAAAGGACTGAAATCGAACAGCAAAACAGCATTGCAAGAGCATGAAGTAATCCCACCCCTGCAGTTAGTGTTTTCCTACCCAATTAGCTACTCCAAGTGTAAGGGGAAAAAAGGAAAAAAAAAAAAAAGCGTGCTACAAAGCCAGGAGATGTTTTGCAACTCCCGGGCTCCTGCGGCACAGCCCCGCGCTCCCACCAGCCACGGGCGAGGTGGAGGGAACCCCCGTGGAGGGGGGGAAGAGGGGGGGAAGGAGGGAGGGGACCTCCCCACCACAACCCGCTCACTTGCTCCGCCGTCCCTCGGGCGCTTCCCGCGGCGCAGCCGGCCCGCACGCCAGGGATGCGGCCGGGGAGCCCCGGCGCGGCCCCGCTACCGCCGGCGGCGGAGGGCAGCGGGCTCCGGCCGTGGCCCGCGAGAGGCGGCGGAGGAAGCGGGCGGAGGGGCGGCACCGGGAGCCACCCCCGCCCGCCAGACAGCCCAGCCCGCCCCGCCCCGGGATGCTCGGCCGCCGGGAGGGCCCAAGGGGACGGGACGGACCCGCCCGGCCCGGGAGCGCGGCGGGCTCCAGGCGCCCAGCCCCACCGCCCCGGGGGAGGGCTGCGGCCCGCCTGCCGTGGATGCGGGGGCAGCACGAAGAGCGGCGGGTGAGGCGGTGCGTACTCCCGGCAAAGCCCCCGGAGCCCGGCCGGAGGGCTCCTGCCCGGCGGGGGGGGTGCAGCGGCGCTTACCGTGGCTCAGCCGACTCGGGAACTCGCTGCTCCGTTGCAATTCATTTTCTCAGTTTAACAAAACCAGTTCGAAATTGCTCTTTAAAGCGCTGCGAACGTGCACAGAGCAGCAAAGCAAGCTGAGCCTGCCGGCCTGCAAGTGCAAAGCGAAGTACTTCAAGCACCGGCAGCTCGCAGCGCAGCCGTCTGCCTTGGTCGCCGTCCCGAGCGCTCTGCTGCCCGGCAGGCAGGTGTGGGCACAGGCAGGGTAAACAGCGCTCCACCCGCGCTGCCTGCTCCCCACGCACGGGGCAGGCTGCCTGGTGAAAATCTTCCTGTTGCATTTTTTAGTTCTTAAGTGGTTGCGCTTATAACCTCAAAGTCAGGACACATCTGCTAGAGCAGGAAGGCTGGAAAAAGTGAAACACTGTCCTAAGCTAGATGTTCCTTTTAAATCATGCAAAAACTCTATGCTGATAAACACACAGAGGCAGGATGCTGCGGACGGCAGGCAGGACACACACCGCTTCGCAAGCTCAAATGTGAGGTCTCACGTGCATCGAAGCCTCATGCCAGCCCCACAGCCTTGATGGCTTGGGGAATCCTGCTACCCTAACAGAAGCCAGAGAATCAAAGAGCCACGGTGCTTTTCCATCGCTGCAAACTCCTCTTTGAGAGCTGTTACTCTTCCCTGTGCTTCTCCCAGTCCCTGCTGATAATTTCTGTTCCCCACTTGCCCTGCTTTTCACTGGTGATGCAGCTGGAGCTGATAATGCTTCCCTGCAGCCTGCAGCCACCAGCCTCTCTGCAACCCTCTGCCAGCTGCCTGCAGTCACCCACAGATACAACCCGCCTGCAACCTGCCACGTTACTGGTGGGCACCTGCATGCACCGAGGCACAGTGGAGAACGAGGGACAGACAGCTCTGGCGGGTTTGGGGCGAGTGCTTTTGTGCACCTCTGTGTGCTGAGGGCTGCACATCCCTCATGTGCCAGCGCCACGTGGAGTGGCTCTGCCACCTGCCCCGATGAGAGACCCCTGTCACCACCACTTCCCTGCAGCTCAGGGATGCAGTGCCGCATTGCTGGATGGTGGCAGGCTGCAGCTTGCTCTCAGTTGCTGCGGTGCTACCCCAGACCAATCTACGGTGATGCAAATGGAAGCAGAGTCAGGCCCTCTTTAGGCAGCCTCTTCAGCTGGCCCAAAGGTTGGCACTGTCCAGTCGTTGCCCTCAATACTCTCTGCTGCAGACAGGACTATCTCAGTGCAGTGGCCAGCTGCACAGGCACAGCAGGGTGGGGTGGGAACCACAGGAGGGTATCCACACAGTGCCTTCCTGGACAAAACAAACGGGTGTTAAGTCTGGAACATACTATATACACCTGTTAAATTCAGGCAAGGAACGGCCTGAATTTGCCGTGTTCTTCCCGTTGGTATTTTGTGCACATCCACCTGCCATGCTGCGGGGCCACAGAACATTTAATTCAAGTTAAAAAATTCAAACAGTGATGATTTGTATAAGCAGTCTCTGTTGCCAGCCTGAGAGGTTTATGTGACTGCCTTTCATTAGCAATGCCCCTAACATCAAGCTTTGCCTGGTGATTTGGAGTTAAGACTTCTGTGATTTACCAGCCGAGCTGCCCAGAAGCGCTCACAGATAAACGTGCTTATGTGCAGCCCGAGGAGCATCCTGTGAAATCCTACGTTAGCATTAACCTTTGGGCTGGGAATAGCAGGGCTTCATCGGTCTGTCTCCAAAACAGCATCATCCTCACACTTCACATTTGGCAAAATACAAGGATGCAAAGTGAACCGTATAATTCAGTAGGGAGAAAAATATACTCTAGGACTACGAAGGAGATACTGGAGTGAAAATGTCTGCTGAGAAAGGCAAATACATTTTTCTTTGTATGATTAAACAGAAAAAAAATCATGATAGGCCCATGTCTGGCAGAGGAACTGTGGTATGAGCTGAGCTCCCAAGCCAAAACACTCGAGGCATGCTCTGAATAAGGAAGGAAAAACGCTTTCCCTTCTCAATTGAGAGCACCCTTGATGCAAAGCATCAGAGCCAAGACAGGGCTTGTGGGGTAGAAGCAGCTCCTCATGAGGGCTCAGGCTGAGCAGCTGCTCTGCGAGAGGCTGAGCCCGAGCCTGCAAACGCAGCACGGAGCACAAGTCCTGACCCACACAATGCCTGCACAGTTAATAGTCACTGCGTGTAAAGAGAAGGGGGTCTGAGATACTGTTTGCATTTCATAGCACTTCTTGGGGCATGCTGCGGCCCACTTAGAGGGGAGTAAACTGCAGGTGCCATTGCTCTCTGCACTGACTCTGGCAACAGCCTTCCCCAGGCTTTTCTGCAGCTGTAGGGTTGCTGCGAGGAGGAGGCCATGAGGGGAACAGTAGCAGTGCACGGCTGTCCAGCCTGGAGGTCCAAAACCAGGATGTCCTGGTCCTGAAAGCCAAGAGATGCAGAGGTCTCAGGACAAAGAGAAGGAAACTGGAGAATGCCGTGGGCTTTTTGCCTTAATTGATTTCTAGCAGTGATGACTTTGTTGCATCAAATGTTGCCATTGGCCACTCTGCCTTAGCAGGGAGCAAAGGCTGCTGCAAAGGCATGTCAGTGTCATGAGCATCCTTCTCCCCCATCGCACTATTCCTATTTTAGATCGCTTCGCTACACAGTCAGACAAGGGGCTCTTAACCTCTCTTCAGGCAGCTCTAAATCAGCTGTGGAACAGTGGGCTACCAGAAAAATGAGCTATAATTAATGCTGAAAGTCTCTCATTTTCCAGTTCTCTATAAGCTTATGAAGAGCAATGATTCTGTGATGGCAGGGCAGTCTCATGGATGACAATCTTCCGGAGCGTGTTGCTTTTTCAGGGTCAAGACACCAGCTATGCTTTAAATCACCGGACAGTGTATGAACAAGGCTCACAACACTAACTTCCAACACTGACATTTTGCACCCATGAGGCCAAATCCTGCCCTGGCAGTACAGCTCCGAGAAACTCGGTGCACATGCACTCCTGTTTATCATGCTTCAAACACAGGACCATCAATCCCTGCCTGGGGTTGCAGATGAGACAATGACAAAAAAATCATCCCATTTGATACATTTACTTCACTTCTGGGACAGCTGCTGGACCTTATCTTCTGCTTATCAGTGATTGCATCTTCATTACAAGGCCTCCTTCGTATAAACTGGCTGCCTGTGGTTTGAGACCTAGCTACAAAAACTTTGTCTTACTCCTCCTCTTACTATCAAGGCTTCCAGCTCCAGGACTTCAGACACAGCTGACGAGCACGGTTTGTAATGAGGGCAACTCCCAGTTTGCTGACACAAGATGCAGCAATGGATGGTACTTGCTTTGTGAAGCACTGATCAAAGAACTGTGCTTTCTGGTTGGAGAGTGTAATTAAAATAATTTCTGAAAAAACAAGTTCAGGTTGATGAAAAATGCCAGGTCTGACAGCTCATGAGTGTTAAGCTATCTCGTGATCTGCATCACAGGTAGAGCATAAATTCAACACAGTGTCCCTCCTTCCCAAGCAGGAAAAGTGCTTTTCTTCATTTCCCAGCAGCCTGCAACCCATTGCCCAACTGAGCCTGGCACATGGGCTTGCAGGGCTATGGGACCATCCCTCCATGAGCAGTGGGCATTTGAGGTTCTCATGCTGGCAGACACGGCCCAGCTTTGGCCCCGCTCCCGGAGAGGTCTGGCACATGGCTGGTGGGGATGGAGGGTCTGATGTCAACACCAGCAAGGTGGAGAGTCCTCTCCAAGAAAGGGGGCAGTCCTGATAATGGTTTGGGAGATTTCTGCCTCAGAGGAAGGAGGAATGAGAGGAAGGAGAGCTGCTGAATCCCCTGCAAGTCTTGAATTCAACAAAGTCCAGGCAGTTCTTTGGTCCTGATACTCTGAATTTCTTGCCAGGCCACAGACTCTCAGGTTATGTTCAAGCTACTTACCCCCTCGGGTTCACTTATGACCCTCCCC
The DNA here is from genome assembly GCA_035582835.1 of Phoebastria nigripes. Taxonomy (NCBI): domain Eukaryota; kingdom Metazoa; phylum Chordata; class Aves; order Procellariiformes; family Diomedeidae; genus Phoebastria; species Phoebastria nigripes. The sequence goes on from JAYKAV010002954.1 coordinate 68,716, forward strand.
AACACCCAGGTGCTTAATCCCCTCTTTCTGGACTTCCACTTTGCCTTGAGCCCTCCTGCTTAGCCTTCAGACTAAGGTAACTCTTCAGCCATGTGAGGACTACAATGCGCAAACAGACCCATATGAGCAAACAGACCCCAACCACAGGCTGTGCAAAGAGTTTCTGAACACGCCACTGATACCTCACATGCCTAGCAGGGAGCGGGCAGCTTCTGGAGAAAATAACAAGCACCTGAATGCAACACTCCACACATCTGTCCTCCTGCCTCGGGAAAAGAGCCACGGCTTTGGGCCGGTTCCCTCTTGCCTTCAGCTCCCGCTAAAGCTGACTTCACCTGACATAGAGAAAATAAAAAGAGGGTTTCCAGCTTCTAATACCTCTCATCCAGTCCTTCCACACTCTGCCCCAGCTTGCAGGAGAGCACGGTCTTTTCCCAGGTGATTTAATTGTCAGGGAAACATCTTCCCAGACAAACCACAACGCCACAGTCAGAAGGCCCTTATCTGGGCCTTTTGAATTTGAATGGAGACCATGGCCACTCAACGACGCCCTATTGTAAGGCCTGCACTACTTTGTCAGATCAACCTAGAGATAAAAGCTGAAAACAGAGGTGGTAAAGTACAGGCTGATCTACTGGGGGCAGCAGGGGCTTGGAGACCTTCTCAGCCACCCCATAGCAGCTCTGCACTGATGCCTGTGCTCCCCTCATGGGAGCTGGACCAGACCCTTCCTCATTCAGGTCAAGGCCGGGTTCAGCCCTAATAAAAATAAATACCAAATTCACAGGGAATTCACCTTTTCGCAGCCAGGTGTGATACAGGTCCGGTGATGCCTACTGGAATGATGTATCTGATTTAATGTGATCAAACCAAAAACTGTTCAAAGTTGCTATGGTCTTCCAGAGTGTTGGGCATGATCAAATTGCCTGGGGAAATTAGAAGGCTATGAAAGAGGGTCTCTATGGCTGGCCCATATTAAAAAAACTTACTTGTAAAAGCTATAGCTGCTGATTGCAAGACAGCACCCCTGATGGCTTTTAATCAGTACTTGCTTCAAAGTACAAAGGAGAACCGAAGCAACTTTTTCATCTGGGGACTGATATGACTCCCTACTAAAAATTAATAACTACCTCTGCTGATGACTGGAGTTTCTGTCTCTCAGACAGAACTCTCTGTCTCTTCTGTGCACTCAGTGGAGATACTAAAGGAGTGTGAAGCTGTTCAAGAGATGGAGAATTACTGCTTTGGGCAGATGACATGGTATGGAAACAACGACCCTTCCAAGATGTTCCAGGTGCCCATCATTAATATTTTTTCCAGAGCTGAGGCATTAAAATGATGATACAAGAAAGGAATTTACATTCCTTTGACATCAAAAACAGCAGATGGGAACTTTTGTGAATAAATCTGAGAGCTGGAGCTGTCTGATAATGCTGACCTTGCCGACAAGGATGAGAAGTGGAAGGTTATTCTAGCACAGATATCACCAGTGAATGCAAGGATGCGCTTCTAGCAGATGTGTGAGCGAGAAACTGAGTGTGAGATACGAGTAGAAATCAGAAGTCCTTCCAGAGATGACATGCATGTGTCTGCACATCTGGAGCATTTCAAAATCACTTGATATGAAAGATTCTTACTCAGTTTCAGCTGAATGCACTCAGAGAGATGAAAAACGGACAGCTGAATGTGGAAGTCTTTCTAGCTGAAAGTGCCTTGAAAAACTCTCTCTTACGTCTTAAATCAAGTTCAGGAGTAATGAAAAGGAGATTTCCAGTGCATGGAGACTTGCAGTAATTTCTGAATTCTAGAAAAGGAAGATGAAACTGAATAAAGGAAAACAACAAGCTTGATTCTGAGCATGATTGCTGCCCACGGGAATGGGATGGAGCTCATCAAATGCTTTTAACTATGCAACAGATGATGTGATGGCCTGGAGCTGAAAGGTCTTGTCTGAGACCGGCAGCAAAGATGAAGATGATGATAATCTGATGTTAGTCTGAATTGATTAATCAGATCTTAATGTGGCAGTGATGTTTGTAGAAACTTAGATACCTTCCTCCACCTGATGCAGTCTTCTCCATCATTAGCTTTCACATATAGCCTGTCTTAATCGGTTTCGCGCAGAAGACTTTGAGACACAGTGTCAAATGCTCTATTAAAATCTAAATATATTACTGCAACCTCTTCTAGCATCAGTCACCACACCACAGATTCAGAACTGGCATTTCCCTTCTTCTCTAACTCCTAATTATTAACTAAATAGTGAAAATAATAAAAGAGCAATTAGGAAAAGCAATTCATAAAGCCATGGCTTATTGTCCTTTCTTTGCTACCAGAACAGCTCAGTGGACTCTGACTGTGTGGACCTCTGTTTACACGGATATAGGAGTGTCTGGAGGTTTGTCTTTCTTAGTATATGTTCCATTTCAGTAAGCGCTGAAGCAGATTTATTTGTACAGTTACTGCCAGGTCTCTTCTCTCTTGTATCTGGCATCACATGGTTTTCCAAACCTTTGGACTTTCACCAGTTTTAATCTTCTGTACTACAGGAGCATGGACCACCCCAGCCAAGAGCATGCACGGTTATACCAGGCCCTGCTCACCACACAGCAGGCATTGCCTCCTTCAGCAGTCAGCCCGGTGCCTGGGCAATAGCCACAAAGAGCTGCTGCAGCAGCGCCCAGTTTGACCAGTTGCTGGCTCTGGGCAGAAGGGGGGCATGGGGCCATGGTAAGCTCTTTCCTTACATGCTCCACAGCCCAATGCCTGCAGAGCTGGCAGAGGCAGTGGGGCAGCAGGGAGGCCGGGCTGAGCCTGCCTGTGCTCTCCTCCAACCCACTGCACAGACGCTTCCCAAACAAGTACGGCAAAACAACCCTCACTGTCCTGGCCAAAAATGTCTTGAGATGGGAAAAGATAGGCCCTGTCAAAGTTAAAGGTTTGGTGTTCCTTTCTTCAACTGGAAGGAAGACATTTGGGAATAAACATAAATGTGTTCGACTGGGAAGCCTTGCCTCTGCAAGGTACATATGCCCCGTGTTTGAACTTCCTCTGATAAACAAAGAGTCAGCAGCATTTTAGTCTTTATCCATGAGTATTACAACAGCAGATGAGAAAATATATTTGTTGTACACTTTACGAGCAACTCTGAGAGAAATAGGAAAAGATTTGTCTTTGGCCCTCGCTCCTCTCCATCCTCCGTGGAGCTCAGACTCAAACTCAGCATCAGCCAGAGCCTGAGCTCGCTGGTGTCAGAGGCTCGGGGTCACATCTGAACGCAATCGCCAGCGTGGCCAATGTACCCACCACCCCTAGCCTTCATGTTCCTATTCAAGCTTCGTGAATGTATGAACACCACCGGCCAGAGGCTGCTCGCTGCGTACCCTGTGACGGACAGGGAGTTCAGGGTCACAAGCCATATGGATTACACCAAGCCCAGTACCCTGTTTCTACCTGCAGCAAACAGCAGACGCACAGGACACAGTATGCAACCAGACAATGTACAGCGTTATTTCCCTGGCAAACTGTGGATGAGAGACCTCCTTCCCCAGAGCTCAGATCTTTGCATTTAATTCCTATTGGTGTTTTTTCCCATGAGTTTTGCTAATAGCTTCTTTTTTTTCCTTTTAACCCATGCAACCTTTGGCATCCGCAGCCTCCGGTGGCGATGGACCCAGAGTTCACTCCCCATCCCCAGGAGCTGCACTTCCCAGGGAATTAACTGCTAGCGTGCAAACACTCAGAGCATCAAGCGGTCATGCAGATCTCATGGCAACATTCTCTAGCAGGATTGTTTAAGGCTTGCCAGCACAGAAATAAGCACTGGGTGAAGAAGCAGTTCACTTTGAGGGAGTCTGGTCTGCTGGGGCTCTCCCAGACCCCATCTGCAGTGAGTGTCTCCTTTGCAAGTGGCAGCACTGGTGCAGGAGGGTCTCTCTCCTGCCATCAGAAGTGAAGCAGCCCAGAGGCAATGATGTCTGGGGAGGTGTGGATGAGCATGGTATTTGTGAGAACTCCGATGAATTACAGCAGGCATTTCAGAATCTGCCCAACACTATCCTGAGCCCCAGCGCATGAGTCCTCAGCAGGAGATGCCCTGGTCTGTGGGTGAGTGCTCTTTGTCCCACAGGAACCCCATCTCCTCCTTTTCACAAGAACCCATGCTGTGGGAAGGTTGGGGAAAAAAAAGGAAGGACCCCTCAGGTTTCCATTTGGCTGCATTTTCCCAGACTGTAAATCAGCTAATGAGAAACCTCGAAGGCAAAACAGCCCCATAAATACCTTAGCAATACAGGGACTCTCTACAAACAACTGGACAAGACCCTTTCCTTGTCTGACAGCTCCGAGGGACATTGCTTTCATTTGGTGTGAACCAAGACCTCAGCTTGGATTCAGGATTTTGAAGATGTGCTAATGTGATGATCTTTAACACATTCACTCCCCAGGCAGGTGATTAATCCACTGCTTCTCATGTGGCATACAAACTACTGGCCTGGTTTTATGGGGACCTGCATGTGTTAAATGCATCATTTTCTACGGGGACATGGGAGGAAAGACCCTGTTGTTACTGCAGCACGTCAAAAAAAACACTGGCAGAGTAACACAGCGGCCAGAGGCAGAACGCTCCTGCACATGGTGTTCACAGAGGCTGTGTGATGAATTGCTGCAGATGTTTTCCAAACACCCTGGCCAAATCTCCAGATTCGTAGCTTTCCCTGTCCCCGAGTCTCACTCCACAGCACAGCTCTCCTTGCTGAAACACTGTTTTCCCCCCAAACCACAGAACCACAGTACCTCACTTCCTTCCACCCACATGGCCAAACAAGGATCTCTTGAGAGCCGTACCGGATTTGCACAGCCTGGGCAGAGATCACCCACTCTGTGGGCCAGAGCTTTGGCCTCTGCCGTTGGCGGGAAGTCTCGCGGGACAACAGATCCTCCCCTCCCTGCCCGCTGCCTGTGCTGTGCTCCAGCACTGAAGTCAGAGCCTCTGGAGCAAGGCTCATCCCACCAGCTTGTGTAAGCACGGTCCCAGTGAAGGAGCTGCAGCCCGCTTCACGGCTGCTTCCAGTGCAAGCGCTGCTGGAGCCCGAGGTAATGCAAAGCAGAGAAATCCAGCTGCCAGAGCCCTGCATTCCCCACATTGGGTTTTCCCCTAACCCAAACTCCAGGCTGGTGTACGGACACTCATGCCTCAGGATACCACATTTGGAAAGACCTTCCCTTTTCTTTCTGGATCTTCCCACCTCAGCTGTACTCTTTTCCAACTTGGATACATACTGTAGCCCCATCTGTTTCATGGTTTCACACATACAAGACTTTTGTCCTCCCTGTTTTGTTTTAATGAGGGCTGATAAAATGTAACCTCCGGTTCAGGAAGAGGGTGAGGATACAGAGTAGAGTATTTCCCTATAAGTATCCCTGCTGTCAGCATTTTTCACCTAGCCAGTTTTACAAAGCTGATGCTTGTCCTGATTTTATAAACTCATGTAGCCTGTGACCTGCAGCTTGGGAATCTGCCCACTGGCTGGCTGGACACAACACTCACTGGGTGCCCCAGCAAGGTCAATGTGCCCACTGCACACTGACACCCTTCACTTCCAGCTGCAACGTGCCACAAGATGTCCTCTCTCCAGGACATGTCACATCCCCTTCTCACCCCCTCTGTCTGATAGCCATGTGAATTCTGCAGGGATTTTGGCTGCAGCAAGATCTGGGAATCTATTTATAACCTGTATTTCCCACAGATTCATTTCCTGGAGTCTTTGCTCCAAAGAAATTACAGCAAGAGATGAAGAAGAATCTTTGGATATTTATGCATTTTTCCAGCAGCATAGCAACATCCTCAGGCTTACACTGGAAATATTGGGAGGTTTTCCTCTTCCTTGGCTCAAACAAGAATGGTTTGGGACCTACAGGAGAATGTGAATCTGTTCCTTGGTCTTTAAGGTATCTCCCCAGAACCTGAAGAGTTTGTATAGGAACATTACCCCAGTATATACAGGGAGGATTTTCCTATGTCAACTCAGCAGATAGCACTGATCTCCACGGGCAGCACACAGGAGGAGCATAGCTTATGTAATATAATAAAGAAAGTGTGGGTAGGTTTATTAGTGATTCAGTTTATCTCCTGCCTTTTTTTTCTTCTTGGTGTTCATCAAAGTGCGAATTTTACTCCAGGGAGTCCTACCATGATGGACTATGGGCAGGGTTTTCAAAGAGCTTTAGGCACCCAGCAGGAGATCCAAGTGCCTGGACAGCTATTTTTATTAGCCTACAGGTATTTGACAGTTGGGCTCTCAGTAAAAAACAAGTATGGATTGCAGAGTATCACCTGGCACCTGTCAACCTAAGCAACAAGTGCTGACACTGTAACTTCCCCTACATCTCATCTATGCAAAAATCCTCATCACTGCAGGTACCGAAAATAACTGGTGGCAGAGCTGCGGCTACCAGCAGCTGCCACTTGTACATTGCACAGGTATTTTAACCTACATATCTTTTGTAAATAAATTTTTAAGTAATTTGCACCAGTTTAAATGTTACTTAGCATGTGCGCCATGTCGTGGTACTCAGCATTTTCCTAGCAAGTAACGTCATGAAGTAGAACCATAGTTGAGACTCTGTTAGCTTAAAATCCAATCCCTGGCATAAACATCTCCTGTGCCAACTGTGCCAGATCAGGTCTGTACTGGGTCAGGGCTCATTGCTACATGAACAGAATATGGCGCTCTGCTGCACTTACCCCTTCTAGCATGGGCTGCTGTCAGTGAAAAGAATCAGATACAAATACCTTGGATTTTTTCCTCAGCTGGGTTTGCCAGATGATGCACTGGAAAGCCAACCACCCACAAGAGAATGTTTGAACAGATTTACCCAGCAGCTGCCCTGTTGCAAAACTCACCAGAAGGCAAGGCAGCAGGAGCCCATAGCAGAAGTGTGGACAGGAGTGGAGGGGCCATCCACCGCTGGGAGGGAGCTCTTACAGCAGCTAGGCTGTTATGTCAAATGTAGGCATGCTTTGAGCCCCAAGCATTAGCAGCGGAGTGGTTTTATCTCTGTCAGAAAGTTTCTGCTATCCACCTGCTAATTATCACCTCACCCCAACTCTTGCGCCATGGTTTCACTCCATAGCTTAACTGGGGCAGTGCTTGCTGCGGTCGGAAGGGGCAGTTACAGTCTTGCCCCCTCCACCTGCCGGCGTGCTGCCCCTCCTAATTTCATGGTGGCAGCAGCACTTGCCTAACCATGATCTTGACTCAGAGGCAACATGCAAATCTGTCCTTCTTCCCAGCGAGGTGCAGATTAATGACAAAGGGCCTGCATTAAAGCTTTCTTGTCCATTAGTAGGAATCTTACTGCCTGCACAAAGCCAGAGGATCAGGATGGGTCGCATGCCTGATTCATCTCAAATAGAAAGGGTTTCTTGGGTTTCGGTGGTCTTCCTTTTTTAGCACTTCTAAAGCAGAGAGACTTGATGCAAAAGCTAGCGGCATCAGTAGCGCTGCTCCAGCGGGCTTCAGGCCTCAGGTGACTTCCCTGGATTACAGCAGTCTGATCCTCTTTTCGGTTGTTTTTAATTGCTTAAGTGTCAACAGCATCCAGGTGCCTAAGGAGATCTATAACTCTCTCATCGCCCAGGCTGTGTTCTTCCAGAGCACCGGGAGATGCTGGCAGCTACAGCAGCACTCGGCCCTCTGCTGAGTTAAAGTAAAACTGCATCTCCGTGGCCATTCCCACCCAGCAGCAAACCACCCTGTGCAGAGTCACCATGCAGTGCCAGGCTGCGCCCCCTCAGACGCTCCAGCTGAGACGGACTTTTAAACCTTGTCAGGAGAAAACCACAGCGATAATTCTGCCAAAAGGAGGGAAACACAAGAAGCTTCACGCACTTGGAGTCGAGATGAAGCAATCTATTCAGCTAAAAACATCTTAGCGACCACTTGTTGTTTGCTCCAATGCGCAAATTATAGCAAATCGGATATTCTAAGTCAAGCCCCTGTTTGTCCAACAAGCAAATCCAGTGGGAACCTTGCAGAAGCAAAAGGCAGTCAACTTAGAGAAGCAGCTGTCCAAAAGCAAGCCCTTCTTGTCCCACTGCTGCGCTCCCTGAGGGGCTCACAGATTAAATCTCATAAACTATTTTCTGAGTGTTTGATATTCCTGTTAGCCCTGCTGAGCCCACTTAGGCACGGAAGAGCAGGCTGGACTCCATCTTGGCTCGTGCCTCAAAAGCAGAATTACTAACTGTTTTGACAGTGAACTCACACTTATTTGCAAGATAACATGCCAGGAAGGGGCCAGCCTAATTTTCAGATTCTGTTGCAAAGTCTGAAGAAAGAAAAATCATTCTTTGAATGTGCAATTTACACCTGGAACTATGTAATGCGCACAATGCGCTGTGTGATCGATTCTATGATTTTACTGATATGTTTTTGATGTTTTATAAGGGGTTTTAAAGTCCTGTCTCCATGAGTCATATGAGATTCTCACCTTTTTCTCTCTAGAAGAGTCTGTGGTCATGTGGCCGCAGAGAAGTCATGAACATCTCAACCTGATGATTCGGCCCTCAAAGGCAAAGAACCATTTCTTTCCTACTTTCTAAATTTTAGTTATGTTTTATTCTGCCGTGCAAGGGGGAGGACTGGATTGCTGCTCCTCAGCTGCCTGGAACAGGCACCACCGAGTGCCAGCTATGGGCACTTTTGGAGAACTGCACTCCACAGCGCGCCCCTCCGCAGCAATAGCTGCGTTCCTGAGAGGATCCCAGCAGCATTCAGCTATCAACAGAGATGGCGTTATCAACCAGGTAGCTTCCACAGGCGCAGAACAAGGCAAATTCCTCTCTCCATCAAAAAACCACAAATTTGTCTCTTTGCTGACGCAGACCAAAGGCAGCAGAAGCAGTTTGCAGAGTGCAGTGTCTCTGCTGGGGTGCTGGACTGTTGGCCCTTCCGCTCTCCCTGCGCTGGCCCAGCGTGCCTGGGGATCCCCGCGAGGACCCCTGAAGCACAGCCCCTGTGGCGGCCGAACTTTACCCTCCAGCCTCCGTGGGCCTTCTGCAGCAGGCCCTGGGGGCTCCAGCTCCCACAGCGATGGGTGGGCTGCATGCTGCGTGTTCTCGGGTGGCTCCAGCTGTGGCCAGCCACAGCGAAGGCTGAGAGAAATAAAATCTCATTTATGCTCTGAGCGGATACAAGAAGCTGCTGGGACGGGTCGGCTCTGCCAGTGCTTTTTTAGCCCCCACGAGTTCGGCCGGCTCCCCTCAGAGAGGCGCTGCCGCAGAGGAGAGGGAAGCGCTGAACCCATCTGAGGAAAAAACGGTTTCCCCGAGTCAAGCGGGGCCCGGGGCTGGGGGATCTCCGGCACCCGGCCGCCCGCCCCTGGGCAGGCACAGAAACCCTCAAAGCCCGGGCCTGCGGGCGGAGCGGGGTCCCGCTGAGGCTGCCCGGGGCCGCGCTCCCGCTCCCGCCCTTCTCCTCAGAGCCCTCCCGGCCGCGCGCAGGAGCACGCCCCGCCCCGCAGGTCCTGGCAGGGCGATAAGGAGCGCGAGTGCCGGCGTGGGGTTTAGCGGGTTTCGCCGCGGCGGCGCGCAGACCAGCCCGCTGCAGCGGGCAGGACCGAGCCGAGCCGAGCCGAGCCGAGCCGGACGGGACCGGACCGGACCAAACCAAACCAAACCGACCCGACCCGACCCGACCCGACCCGACCCGACCCGACCCGACGCGGCCCATGCTGCCTGCGGGCTGCGGCCGCTGGGCCTTGCAGGTTGGCGGCGGCGCTGTCGGCGGCGCTGGGCGAAGGCGCGGAGCGGCGGCGGGAGCTGGAGCAGCGGGCGGCGCGGAGCCGGGCCCTCCTGCGGCGCTGGTGAGTGCGGCCCCGCGCCGGGCCGCGCCCCGACCCCCGCCCCGCGGGCTCCCCCGGGCGGCCCTGCCCCGAACCTGGGCCGGGAGGGAGGCGGTGGAGCTCGGGCTGCCTCGGCGGGGAGGTCCGGGGTCCCTGGTGCCGGCAGGGCGGGCGCTTGTGTCCCCGCAGCCGTGTCGGAGGCCCCACGGGCGGTGGGGGAGGCTGAACCCGTCGGTGCACAGCGATGCTGGCCCTTGGCGCTGTGTTTCTTCCCCCCCAGGGGCAGTGACGAGGACGAGCAGCCGCAGCCAGAGGCCGGCTCCAGCAATGGACACGGTGAGCGCTTCCCTCTTGGCCTGGTGCCTCCCCGTGTTACACGGGCGCTGGGCCTGACCGGGGTTGAGCCAGCTTCGGTGTTAGAAGTCCTTCCAATGCTCTGCATTGACTTGAAGCTCCCCCTCTACCTTTTTCCTCCCACTTTCCTCCTTGGTGTTAGCTTGGAGTCATGCCACGGTAACCAAAGCCAGTGATGAAGTGTCTGCAGGACTGACTGAGACGTGGTGATTGTCACTTGTTGGCGAACGGGAGGTTGACTCGGGAGAACTCTCTCCTCCTGTGACTCCCATTCGTCCTGGGTCTTCAGGACTTTTGGCAAGCCTGCCTGCATCCTCTGTGTAGTTGCTGTGGGAGTGTGGCCAGAATACCCGCTGCACCACTCGGTGGGATCGGTTTCCTTCTGTAACGCTTGGAAGAGTGAGTTAGTATAGTGACAAATGGGGAAGATCCAGGTTTGGACCTTCTGATACATATTCTCCTCTTGCAGAGAACACACCTTCACCCAAGGAGCTGGAGGAGCTGGAACTGCTGAACAGGGCCTTAGAGAAGGCACTGAAAGTCAGGAAAAGCATCTTGAAAACTCCATTAGAGGCCCAGGGAGCTGCAGGAGAGAAATCTGCAGATAAAGGATCTGCTCCCAAGAATGCTCAAAAGCAGCAAGTGCCTGCATCTGTTGAGAATGTTCCTGTGACCACAAAGGTGACAACTGTAAGCAAAAAGCCTGCCTCTTTGAAGAAGTCCTCTCCATACAAGCTGAGAGCCCCTTACAGGACTGACCCAGATGTGAAAAGAACACAAAGGAAAGCCCCAGCCAGATGTGTTTCTCAAGGTCCCAGGACAGCTGGGAAGAGCTCCTCAAAAGGGGTGGCTTGCAAACAAGGAAGGAGTCATAGGGCAGCAATCAGTGCCAGGGACCGAGAGGCCTGTGCTGCAGCTGAACCCCAAAAGACACCTGGCTTGTCCAGACCTGCCCTGGATGAGCAGCAAAGCTTTTCTGTAGGGGATTCTGCTGGGGGAAAGAACTCTGTAGCTCTTGGCAAGTGGTTATTTGATGCAGGGAAGAAAAGTTGTGGTTCCCTGGGGGAGTCCAGCAAAATGGAGGACCCTACAATTGAAGGTGCATTGGGAAGGAGCACCTCACCTCGGACAGTCACCCTCCAGGAAAAGGGGTAAGTGCTGAGAGATGGGCACCTCTGTCTTTTTCTGCTTGACTTGACTAGCACATCTGCAAAGCCTGGTCTCTGCTGCTGCTCTGTAGGGCCCTGCTGGGTTTCACCGCTCCTCAGATCCTTCTCAAGAGGAAGGATCCTTTACGGTTTAAAAGCCTTTATTGTGATTAAGTGTTTTCGTTTTAAGGGCTTACTCTTGGATGGCTGGGACTCTGAAAGTCTTTTAATTAAGACTTTTGATATTTCATAGCCCCCTGTGACTGTTTTGGAAAGCTGTCTCTGTAGAGCTTTCTTGAGCTTTAGTTTTCCTTTGAGTCCGCTTTCTATTATAGCTTATTGATTTTTTTTTTTTTTTAACACAATGATAATACGTAATG